>JAATLQ010022378.1:80710-100938 GCA_013421005.1 Heliconius erato x Heliconius himera
ACTTACAATCATGAAATTGGTACGGAGCCCTGTTTTTACATTTTAGTAACTTCTCACAGAATATAAAATAATCCTAAAAGTCGTGGCCAATCGTGGCGCAATGGCACAAAGTGTGGTTATAAAACCGATTGGTTGTGGGTTCGATCCCCACACGAGGAGATGAAACATTTGCAATTGCATTGCATTAAATTTATATTCTATTTCTACCCTCTGTTGTCGAGGCAAAGCACGGCTTTGAGTCCTGAACTCAACACGCAATGCCTCCAGAATTCGGCAGAAAGTGGGGAACGGAGTGTCTTAACACTAGGTTCCCTCTGCCTACTACTGTGAAGGTGATTTAGTTTTATTTGATTTAGAAAAAATATCTAATAATTTAAATAAATTACATAGATACTACATGAAATAACTACACTGCTTTCTACATTAAATTCGATAATTTTTACGAGCAATATCAAATAAAATCCCAAAAACTAAAACTACGACTTATTAAGTGTATAACAACGGTATAGATAACCTAACTGAAATAACCGAAAATTCTTTCCTTAATACTCAACTACTTAATAATACTATGCTGATGCCGCGCTGGGCCGCAACTTACACCACACCAAGAAATTAATGAAAATCTAACTAATCTACTACTCGAATAAGCGAAGAACCAAAGAAAAATATTAATTAATAATAAACAGAAAATAATCACATAAAAATTAACAGTAGATCGAAAAAGTATAAAAATTTAAAAAAATCGTCAACGTCGTCTGCCCGTTTGGGTCGGTCATACCGTGCTAGTTGTTGCCTAGCAACGGTTGCTTAGCGACGGTTGTTATTAATATGGCGGAACAAATTACATATCACATTGAAACGTATTTTAATATCTTAGTAAATGTCGAGAATATTATAAATATGAGAAAAAAAAGTAACCTATGTTCATCCGAAGACCCTCAAGTATGTCTATATGAGTATTTTATCATAATTGAATTAGCAGGTTGGCCCTGATTGTGTAAAAGGCAGACAGACAGACAGAGTTACTTTCGAATTTATAACATAGGTATAGATATATTAAATTCCATAAAGAAAACAATATAAAGGTACGTACCTTGTAGTGTATGAGACGGGACTTATTTAAAAAAATAATCTGGTAGACTAATTCGGGGGATGCTAATTGAATGAGAATCAAACGTCCTTATTTGAAACGACATCCATAGCTACAAGGGTTAGCGGCAAAAGGGCTCCGCACGATAGCAAATATCTGTTTTCTAATTATTAGATACTACATTTATATAAATTTATATTTGACAATATACTTCCGAGTAGAGATCGAACCCACGACTAGTGTGTTTTTGTGTTGGTATCTTGAATATATATAGCAGGTATAGGGAACCTGGGAACCTGTAGTAGTTTTGTCGTTACATGGTAATAATATTTACATTCATTGGTGTGTCGCTCAGATAAAAGAACCTACACTCTTCAAGACTCACAATTACCCTGTAACAGTAGTTCGCCGTACAGTACGGTTGACGAGTCGTGGCGTCGTAAAGGTAGCTGTAGATGGCTGCGTCGATTTAATTTTAAGTTTTCCTTTCTTTTAAATATTTACTTCCCCAGTGAAACACTGCACAAACATTCAGAAAGTATAACTTCAGAGCGGCCATGACTCGACGACCGTACTGTATATTTGATGAATTTTTGCTTTGATGACATTAAGTCCGGCCGTCCCATCGAGAATGGGCTTAATGAAATCCCTCATAGACCCCTAACATGCAGTGGGAGGATTGCATTACGCATATTACCTCGTGTCTTTATTCCGTTTTTAAATTTGCTTTTTTTATTTTGGAACGCTAGGTAGTTGTGGAACTCAACGCTGTGTTTTATCTGGTGGAGAAACTAAAGTGTTTTTTTACGTAGCAATTTTATCTTCATGTTCACTCGTTTGTTCCGCATATAAAATTGGTAGGGTTAGTCTTAAGACACTCCACTCTACGCTTTCCGAGATTGGAGAGTACAACTTTGAATGGAGAATTTGAATGTCACAACTGTCCTTACCAGAGCAAATAAATAAAAATAGGAATTGATTCCACATCCTTCATGCTTACAGTCCTATAAAGCCCCACTGCGCTACGATGCCTAAAAGATAAAGAAAAAGAACAGTACAAAAAACTTACAAAATAATTAATTTTAAATTAAAACAGAAGCAATAAAATATTAAGCTTATAGCAAAAAAAGTTGTTAAACTTAACAATATTATTACTAGAAAACTCATTTTTGACGATCTATTAGCAAAAGAGCCGAGGGCTAAGTACTTTATTGTTGGAAATTATTAAATTGTTCGAAAAAACATTCTTAAACATAAAAGTTTTTTATGTAACTAATAGATAATTTCATATTTTTTTTTAACTTTACATTGTGTCCCACATAGCAGGGCAAAGGGATAGTGATAAGACACTCCGAGCAATCGTTTAAGGATGTTCAACACTTTTTCTTGCCATGCAATATATTGTGATTTCACGCTAATTTCAAGATTTTTTTAGCTTTGGATAGGACATATATATATTGCATTAGTTGTGTCGATGCAACCCGAATGTATCTGCGGTCAGAGTCACCTCGGGGGCTCAGGACGTGTCATTTGTCGCATATAGTCGCTAGTCCTTGAAAAAAGAAAACACTTGAGTTTATTTTTTGGTGCTCCTTTCCTTTAACCATAAGAAATGATAAAATAAAATTCAATAATCATAATACTTAACGTGAGAGACATTGAACCGTTAATTAACACTAATTAACGCGAGTTAGTCTATTATTTATTCTTCTCTTCTCTCTCTCTCTCTCTCTCTCACTCTCTTATCTTCTCATGAACGGCCTTAAGGCATTCAAGAAGATCCGTGCAACACTTGGCTTATATTCATTTTGAGAAGCATTTCGAGGTCAAATATTTAGGTCATTTATACAAGACTGTAGTTAGTGGTTAGTAATTATTTTATATGTGAATAGTCGTCACCCGCCATTTTGTTGGTGTGGATTTTAAGAAGTAATATGGGGAAACACATTTCTCCCGTTCACGTAGGCAATTCAAGGCTTCTCTTCGTGATCCCCTGATTTTCCCTAACCTGCCTCCTATACACCTTCGCCTCTCACAAAATTCTGAATTTACATGTCAAAAGCGTAATTTTTTTCATTTAATTTATTAACGAAATGTTCGTTTTGTTTGTTGTCGTGGCGTACAAGGAAGGCGCCAAACTGTAAAAGGTTGTGGATTCGATTCCCACTCAGTGCGTCTGACGGGCTATAATATACATATTTTAATTTTTAGTCTCGGACATTCGCGCACATGGCGCATGAAGAATAGAGTGTCTTGATGCTATATTCCTTCTGCATAATTTGCTATTCGAGAAAAATTGTGAAGTTGCATAAAAAATCGTTTCCAGATCGTCAATTCTATCACAAATGGGCTCTCCTGACGGATCCGGACGACGTCACCGGCGGGGCGAAGGGCTACCTCAAATGCGACATCAGCGTCATTGGCAAAGGCGACACTGTCAAAATACCGCAGAAAAGCGAAAAAGATGAAGATGACATCGAAGCGTAAGTTTATATAGATTGTATGTAAATTTTTAATTTATTTCATTTATTAAATCATATTTTGGTTGAACTTTTATCAGTATTACTATTTCTGTATATTTACAATTATATGCTTCATATTTTTATTTTTTGTAATTGCTTAAGAAGGATGAAGGCGGTAATATCAAGCTTTCCTGTACTTACCCTAACTTACCTTTGCTCATATAATTTGAGGTTAAATTTTGAGATTTAAACCTATATTAAATATATTGTTTGCTGTAACCAATCACATATTAATTATAACATTTTTTTTATTCTAGACTCCTCACTTTAACCTATAGACCATATATTGAAAGCACCCCTAAGCCTGAAACAGTGGAAAGTCCTACAAAAACAAAGAAAAATCCCAAACAAAGATTCTTCTTTTCTTTAAGTAAATTGTAAAATGTATATACATTACACATACATACTATAAATGTTATAGTTAATCAAAATGTTACTAAAAATCCTCAATCGAGGTACACTTAACATATTAGAGCAGAAACCCTTGAAAGCAAAGTAGTTTGAAGTTAGCGAAAATAAATACACAAAATGGTTGTACCTATATTTTTGAACGAAATTTACTCAAAGTATACTACTACTCAAATATTCCATAACGCAAGGTCGAGACCCTTGCTTTTATAACGTGAATTTCATTTGAGACCTTTTTAATTATTTTCTGTAACATTATTCATATGATATCTAAGTTTGTAACAATTTTGGCTAATTATAATATGCATAGAAAACACGAAGCTATTTTAAGCTGCGACCTCTCTCTCTCTCTTCTTTTTGAGCAAGTTATTATTATTTTTCTAATGTATAACTTATTAATATTATATAATATTAATAAAACAAAATATGTTTTTATTTGAAAAAGTAATAAAATAATTGTATTTGCTAAATTAAAATCAAATATCAGAACATCCAGAGGTAAGTTGAGTCAATCAGGTTAAAAATAAATCAAAACATAAAAAGAATTATTAAAAACGCGCTTATAGAACCAGTCATTTTTAAAGCCTTCATTGAAAAACTTATAGAAAGCTTCGAACAAATGTTTAAGTTAATTAAAAATTGTAGTTTTGTTTAAAGCTATATTAATCTTAGGATTTAATATTTATTTATACTAAAATATAGGTATATCAGCTCTTGACCTTGGGTTTGACGAAATCATGTTTTACTCGAAAAAAAAATATGTTTTACTTCCTTGAAAAATTGTTTGGTTTATACTTTGAGATATACAATTGACTAAAGCTTTGAGCAAAGTTCAATAACATTTTTGCTAACTTTAAAAAAATTCAAATATGAACCCACAACTTATCTACATATAACGTTTGTTGATGTATGTGAAAAGTGAAACATATATGGACTAGACTTACCCTTTATGTAGTGATTATAAATGTATACTTAATGTTTTATTTGTTTGATGTTTATAGACTATATATACTAGGTTCCCAGGTTCCTTCTGCCTATCCTGCTATATGGGGGATAAAGCGTAAGCCTACCAAAAAAATATATCAATACATAAATTAACATATAACAATGTTCGATATTTACAAAAAATACAAAAAAAAACGCAAATATATAAATGTACTAGAATAGACAATGAATGTGTATTTTATTCCTTAGAAAAAATATTATTTAAAAAGTGTAAACTTATCAATGAACTCGTATTATAATATAATTATTTAAAAAACAGCTTTTACTATATAATCACGCTAAATATAATTAAGCACTCATAAAAAATATGTTTAATATACATTCAACATATATTATTCATCATATAGAAATCATTATATTATACTTATAAGAATATATTCATTAAAGTGACAGTTGCATCTATTTAACTATTCTATATTTAACTTTTTTTTCTCATGCTACGACTTAGGTAAGCTTTCTTTGAACATTTTTACATTTTAAACTTTTTTTCTTTTTATATGAAATTTCAATGCATGTTATAATATATTGAAGCCTTCGTGGCACAGCGTCTGACGGTAAGCGCATCTGTTGTAGGTACGATTCCCACTCCCTGGAGTCAAGGCCTGCCTTGAATTTAAATTTCCTAGCTGCGGCAACAAGATAAAGTGCTGCGTTGAGTTCCGCTTTTTGCTCGCAATGTTTTGAATTTTAGACGGTGTATGGGGAACGGAGTGTTTAAGCACTAAATTCCCTCTGCCTATCCTTACATGAGGGATACAAAAAAATATAACTTATAATTTACCACAACTCTGTTTTGTACAGCAAATGTTATTCAATATTTCTAATATTACCGATATGTGTTTTTCAACATTCATTGTGTTCTTATCTCCATGTTGACGTATCTATGTAATTCTTAACGAAATAAATAAATAAAGAAAAATCATCCTCTTTTTTTCATGGTTCATTAATTTTTTTTTTAAACAGCACCCTTTATTAAATCTATTATGGCAACACTCAGAGATATCAATTAGTGAGAAATTATGTTACATCATATTTACAATTATATTGTTTTGACTGGTATATTTTTATATTAGTTAAATATTACTTAATTGTCTTTTTATGTCTCTTATAAATTTAAAGGCGTTGCCTTGGACTATTATTAACCCCGTATTATTTAAATTCATTTTTTTTTGTAAATTTTGACTTTTGCAAGTATTTTAAACATAAAACTACCATAAAGCTATTATAAAATATATATTTTTAAAACCTTATATAATTTACAATTTCGTTTAAATTTGAATCAATATAAAAAGAAAGTAGTAAAGAAACCCATGTTACTTTTAATATATTGAATGCATCTAAATCAGCTTAGTCATTAAAAGCATGTTAAAATAGCACCAGTCAGTAGTACTAGTAAAAGTCCCTGTAACACCTTAACATTAAAGCAATCATTTGTTATTATTTTCTTTGACAAAATATTTCATTAACATATATTATAATTTTTACGATGTATTTATTAGTAGAAAAAGAGAAGCCAGTGTGAAGACACTCCGTTTCCCACTTTCTATTTTTAGAAATTTTTATGCATTAGAAATGTGCAACAATAAAAAAAATAGCAATCGTTAACTGAAATGGATTTAAATATTTCTTAAATTGTGTCACAACACAAACGACAGTTGCGGACACGATTATATTATAGTAACAAGATAAAACGCAGCGTTGAATTCCGTCATGTACCACGCAGTCTCAGTTATTAGCAAGTACATGGGGAACGGACTGTCTTAACACTAAGTTTCTTCTGCCTACAAAAACAGTGTGAAACTAAAATTAAAATGGTCAAATTCCATTCAAAATCTTTCAGGAATTTGCTTCTACCGGACGGAGTTAATATAGAGCGACAACGCGCCCGCTTCGTGGTCAGGATTTACAAGGCAGACGGTTTGCCCAAAATGAACTATAACATCGTGGCGCAAATGAAAAGGGCCCTCGGAGGTGATTTGCGCGATCTAGTGGACCCTTTTGTACAAGTGTCCTACGCTGGCATGTCTGTAAGTACATTTATAAACTTGTTTAAATAATTACGCAATTCTAGTGTAGTACTGAGGCCAGTCGTGGCGAAGGGACACAAAGTGTGACTGTAAAACCGACTGGTTGTGGGTTCGATCCCCAATCGAGGAGATGAATCATTTACTTAAATTTATATTTCCATTTCTTCGCTCTGGTGTCGAGGCAAGGCCTCCAGAATTCGGCAGAAAGTGGGGAACGGAGTGTCTTAACACTAGGTTCCCTCTGCCTACCCTGCTGTGTACGATACAGCGTGAAGCTGATCTATTTATTTTATTTAGTGTAGTACTCGGATACATTAGTGTCCACTAGGAACGAAGTATGCAAACCTTCGTAGAACTTATTTGTTGGCACCCGAAGAAGATGAAAAAGCTAAGGACATAGCTCCGCTAGCTGAACCTCCCATAATAAACCCAATGGTGCAGTAGAGCTCATTAAGGCCAACCCTATCAAAATTTATAAAATAATTACCTGCGTTTTTTTGTTCTAAAATCGTATATTTTGTCTAAAATTGAATATTTTCGTTTCTATCCATTTCTTCGCCCGACTTACCTTTTCAGTTTATGAGATTTATGAAATGAATGCAGTGATCATAAAACAAAAAAGGTTACTACAATTTTATTGTGAACAACTTATACAGAATATATACATATATATATATACATTTCTGTATCTTCTATGTTAATTGGTGGTACATTCTATTCTACTATTAGGTCCATATACGTAAAATTGCCAAGCATGTGTATTGTGTATTAAAACCAAGCTAGTTTTTATGTAACATGTAATAAAGCGTATCTAACTATATAAATTGTTTTACATTTAAATTTTATCCAAAAAAATAATTGATTTTAGGAAAAAAAATATTTTGTTTCTTATTTTAGGCTAAATCAAATGTAATTTCAGGCATGTACATCCGTGAAGAAGAACTGCTACAACCCCGTGTGGAACGAACAGATCGTGTTCAACGAGATGTTCCCGCCGCTCTGCCAGCGCATCAAGATACAGCTACGTAATAACGTGACCATGCACCCTAACATCATTGGGACGCATTTTATTGATCTCAAGTCTATATCTCATGATGGAGAAAAAGGTACTTATTTCATTTAGTATTTGATTTGATTTCAAAGTCTAGATTGGATTATAAGACTTTTGTTTCTTTTTTGTAATTTGTAAAAATTTGAAATAGAAGGCATTCCATACGCAATGCCTTGAAAATTCGGCGAAAATTTTTGGACGTGTGAAGTGTCTTAAAGCGGGAAGACGCGGGAAAACGTGACAATCATTTATTTTTCTCTACATTTTCAGCGGGCTTTCTCCCTACTTTTGGGCCAGCTTATGTATACCTTTACGGGTCCACTCGTGACTTCAGCCTGTTGGATCATCAAGCCGATCTCAACATGGGAATGGGGGAAGGGGTGGCTTATCGAGCAAGGTATAATATAATTATATTTTTTAAAATATGTAAGAAATCATCTGCAATTAATTCAAGTGCATTATTTAAATTGTATTTGGTTATATTTCAGAGTCCTCATATCTATTCGGACAGAAATTTTGGACACCATTGAATATCCTACTTCAGAAGTTGAAGTGGAACCAATTGTTCCAGTCATTGATAATTCCTTTGAAAAGAATGAAGAATTCTTTTTGTTTGCTAACATCTTTGATGTTAATTTGATTGATAAAAGAATTACGGATAAAACATTGCAGTTTGAACTCAGCATTGGGAATGCTGGCAACTCACTAGACGGTAACAACGAGTCTCTCAAGAGACCCCTTGACTTGGGTACTGCCGGTCATGGTATGACCATTATTTTACTTTACAATAGAAGATCCGGTTTTTTGACATAAATGCTATATGTTTTAGCTGTTTACTGCCAAAAAATATATATATATATATTTCATTATGATTATAATTATATTTATTGTACATACATTTTTAGAAGACATTGTTGCTTCAGGATACTGGCAAAGTCTGACATTCCCGATCAAGGCGGTGGCGTGTAATAGAGCCCAGCAGTATTATTACCTGCCGTACTGGGACACCAAGCAGTGCATGCACATCCGCAGCATCTGGCCAGATCACCGACGCCGTTTGTATAATTCAAATTTGATAGCTGCCATTGTCGATCAATTTGTAAGTAAAATGAGAAATTTTACTTAAAACAAATCACTAGAATAGGATTTTACTTTTAATAAAATTGAAATCTTTTTTACTGCTCTACGGTATATCCCGTCTATAGCATAGTAGGAAACCTAGTGTTAATTTTCGAGACATTGCGTGTTAAGTGGCGTAATATAACGCCGCGCTTTAGTTACCAGAGCCAGGAAATGCAAATAATTCATTCCTCCGTGTTGGAATAAAACCCACAGCCGTCGTATAATACAGGGTCAGATGTATGCCCATATTCTTCAATATCTAAAAATAGAGATACACTTTATTAATTTGTATCCGATTTTAATATATTTTAGGAGGAAGGCCTACTTGATGTGCAAAACGCACTTGAAATAGACGGAGGTCCGGACGGCACCTGCGTCGCGGGTTTGAAATCTGTCTTAGAAGCAGTCAGCGCTTCCTGCGCTAAATACGTGAAGCACATGGCCAATGCACCGCCGATTGGAAACACTAAATTAGACAGGGAGAGACAAAAACTTTGCAACTTCGAGATAGTAAGTTCTATCAACATCTATACAACTCTATTATTTAATATTCTAAGGCGGAAAGTTTGTTTGGTTGAACACGATGGTTGAATCTCACAAACTATTGGTTTAAATTGAAACAATATTTATGGATATTAATAGAGTATTGTGAGGAGTCTATTTATGGAGGGAGGCTATGAGCATGTCAATCATTTCTTTACTTTGGGCATTTAGAGACCGTCATGGCGCAGGGGCATGAGCGTGCGACTGTAAACACAACAGTTGTGGGTTCGATTCCCACTCGGAGGAATAAAATATTTAATATTTTAATTTTCCTCGCTCTGGTAACGAAATGAAATGTGGCGTTGAGTTCCGCCACTCAACACGCTGTGCCTCCAGAGTCGGCGGAAAGTGGGGTACGGAAGTGTCTTATTGGTAATGTAATATTTTAACACTAGGTTACCAGTTCCCTCAACCTACCTAAATATGCGTGAGGTACAGCGCAAGGCTAGAAAAAATATCGTATTAATTCTCAATATAACACTTACTTATCCTACAGAACCAACTGAGCATACTTACTAGAACTTTAAAGGCGCTAGTCACTAAGCACTCGTTGAAGGACCGGCTAAAAACCGCCTTCACTTACCTCTCGAGACTGAAGCACATCTGTGAGGATGTAAGTATCACATATGGTTGAACCTGAACCTGAATTTGAATTTGAATTTCGACATTTCAATATTTCAGCCACAACCCGCCATGCCTGATATATTTCTATGGATGGTGAGCAACGGCAAGCGCTTAGCGTACTACAGGTTTCCTGCGAGAGATCTGATTTTCTCTGAATGTCCGGAAGAGGCTGGCAGATTGTGTGCAAAAATGCAGAGTATCATCTTAAAGGTAGAGTTTTCTTCTCTATGCTTTTTATTGACATACATACATATATTTTTAACTTTCCACTGAATCCCGACCACAGCAAGGTAGTTATCAAACTTCGTTCCCCATTTTCCGCTTAATTCTGGATTCATGCCGGGTTGAGTGGCGGAACTCAATGCCGCGCTTTGCCTCGAGCCAGAACAGAGAAATGAAAATATTTAATATTTCAATTCTTCGAGTGGGAATCGAACCCACCACTTATCGTGTTCACAGTCGCTTGTGCCACTGCACCACGATGGCTTCGTGACACGATTGGCATAATAAATAATAATATATAAGTACTTATAATAAAATGGTAAGGGATCGGTGTCTGTACATGGAAGGTACATGAGAAAAAACGTTATTGGACACCTTTATCTATGTAATAGAACTCATTTTTTTTTTATTTTAACTTTTGTTAGACCAATTGCCCTTAATATATAGTTTTTTAGTTTTTTTAGTTTTTGGCCAGCTTCCCTTTATATATATTGTTTGTTCAATTATAATCGGTTCCTTAATAAATAAGTTATATCAGTTTAAAGTACTTAGGTCGACAAAATTGCTAATTGCTATAAAAGTTATTTCATACAACGGTTTTACTGAATTAGCTGAAACTTTAGCTTTCAATTTATATGATGATAGAAAAAACTCGATATAGAATGATGATAATAACTGCGCTTACCGTGCAAACTTACTTACTGTTTACCTTTTTTTCTTTAATTATTTTTTTTTAAATTAATGTAAGTGTGAGTGGCTTTAAACGCGACGGTTGTGGGTCCAGTTTCCACTCAGGGAAATGAATTATAATTTATTAATATTTTCATTTCTTCTCTTTGGTAATAAGGCAAAGAGTGGCGTTTAGTTCCGCCATTCAATATGCGATCACAAAAAAATTGGGGAAAGCAGTGTCTTAACACTAGATTCCCCCTCTGCTATATGCGGGATCTGTGATATCAACATAACTGTGTCTTACACGATACCAAAACACAAATAACATTTCTGACTGTTTGTCTTTGTGTTATATAATAAATCTCCCGGAGCCTTCTTCTCTCTCTTTCTATCTCTTTCTTACAAAACAAATAAAAAAAAACTGAAAAATAAATATTTGTTGATATATCATAGAAAAAAATCACTACATCATTAAATTATATTTGTACTTCGTTTTACACTAAATAAGTGTATAAACTTGTCCGCAAACTGAAGTCTGTTGACCTTATTCGCCGCATCATCAGAACCTATAAGGCATTTCCCATGTATTATTTATTTCTCAACTATTTATTTAAAAAAAAAAGCTATTTATTTGACATATAATAATTTATACCTAATATATGTAAATGTATAAATCTAAGAAATCAGTGTTAGTATCAATTAATTTTGACTTTTTTTTATTTTGATTATTTTGATTATTTATTGATATAGAAATTATTTTTACTTCTTTATACATAAATATTTTTTAGTTTTCTAAAAAAATATTTTTCTTTCCTAAGTGTGAAATAGTATTTTAAATATGTTAAAAATATTTTGCCCCTCCAGTGGCCTGGTAAGAAGGCTACCTCTCCCAGTGGATGGGCAATACCGGCTAAAGCAAGTATCTACTTGTGGCTTGGAGTGGTACAAGACAAGAGACATTACATCAAGGGTCTACCGCCAGGCTATGAGGTGACCCAAGAATTGAGATATGCAGAGAAATTAAGAATAAATCCACCTATCACAATATTTTACGGAGAAAAACATGTAAGTATAAAGAATTCATTTAATAAAAATAAGTTGCTAATTTCATATATTCGTCTGGACAATGTCATTATGGTTCACGCCACTGATGATGCAATACTTGTCGGAAAAAGGAGAACAAAATCATTTGTCATAGACACTGCGTTTCAAATATTCGGATTTATTATGAAAAATATTGCACGTTTAATAGAGGAACTCGAATCGAATGTTCCGTCAATCAAAACAAAGAAACGAAAATAATTTATATGTAACTCATCTCACGAGTGGGGATCTGTGGGAGTCTACAGCGTAGCGTAGCGTCTACACTCACACCACGCTACGAAACTTGCATAGAAAAATAATTATTTATTTTATTTTTTCAGTCATTCCAAATGCGAGCCTACGTGTATCAGGCAAGGTCGCTGATAGGATCAGATTCATCAGGGCTTTCTGATCCATTTGCGCGAGTAATCATCGGAGACTGCATAGTCTCGACCCAAGTTATTGATGAAACTTTGAGCCCTACTTGGGATGAAATGCTTCTCTTCAGAGATGTTTTACTATACAGTTCTATTGAATGGATCAAGGCTAATACACCAACAATAGTTATTGAAATATTTGATCGCGATAAAGTTGGAAAAGCTGAATTTATAGGACGTACTTTGGCTAGGCCTCATATTAAAACTTTTGAAGACATCTATGCTACTGACAAACTACCGCAACCACCACCATTAGAGTGGTATGAAATTACAAGAGGTGGAGAGAGGGCAGGGGAACTTTTAGCAACGTTTGAATTACTTGAAATACCAAGACAGGATCCCTCGGCTTTACCAGAACTTCCTCCCGTCAAAGAGAGAAACCTTCTTCCTGATGAACTTAATAAAGGACCCGTTTATCCTGTGCCCGTAGGAATACGCCCAACTCTCTCAAAATACAGAGTAGAAGTTTTATTCTGGGGCTTGCGGGACTTAAAACGAGTTCATCTTCTCAGTGTCGACAAGCCAAGGGTGGATATCGAATGTTCCGGCCATATAATTTATTCGTCGGTAATCCAAAATGCAAGGCGAAATCCTAACTTTGCCAATCCAGTAAAATTTGTTGATGTCGAACTCCCTGATCAGGATCTGTATCGCCCACCTTTGACTATTCGTGTAGTTGACTGCCGCAGCTTTGGCAGGATCACTTTAGTGGGCACGCACACAATAAATTCTATCCATAAGTATATTTACACACCTAAGAGCAAGCGTGAACGAGATATAGAAGATAGAAAAAAGTCAATGATTCAACTTGATAACGTTGATTTGCGTGCCAATTGCATTATTCAGGATGATGTTTATACCATTGAAAACGAAAAAGAGAGCTGCCCTCTGTTGATACGTGAGGGACGTTGTACTATGACTTACGGCACTCGCCGACCTGGCATTGCCAAGCAGATGATCAAGAACGACATGAGACGTAAAATCAGCACTGATTCATCTACTGATCACGATGAGAAGAGTAAAGACTGGTGGACTAAATACTTTGCTTCTATCGAGGCTATGATTGAAGATGAGAAACAAAATAAGAGAAATCGCCAAAGCAGCATCCAGTCAGGATATCCTCAGCCGTCTACGTCCTCAGGTGTGACCATTGAAGAAATTCCACGAGATGAAGTTCATTCCCCTCGATATGAACGTGATCGCAATAAGCGCCGACCGACACCCTCGCCAAAGCCCATTATTAGCCCAGTGACTTCAAAGAAGAATCAGATACCGAAATCATCTCTAACCAAGGTACGCCTATGCTGCATTTTAAATGCACTTTTAATAATAATTAAAAAATCAGGCTCTATTCAATTACAAAAAAAACAAAATCTTATTTATAAAATAATAGATTAATAACACTTTTTCAAGCTATAGAATAACAATTTCACAATTGATATTTCATAGATTATTGTTTATAATCTGACAATTACGTTTTTAGGAGAAATCGTTAAAACCGAGTAATGTACTTACATAATAATATATAATCACGTGATTACATATGACAGTAAACAGGACGGCAGTGGGTTCATTTAACGCTCGTTGATTTTTTTTTATTTCCTCACTCTGTTAACAAGGCAAAGCGTTGCGTTGAGTTCCGCCATTCAAAACGCAAGGATATAGAGATTTCAGTGGAAAAATACACAACCTACAGACTTTATTATATTTGCAAGTTAGTGTACTTCCATTTAGCACTCGACTATTAGGTTGATATTTGGTTTGGTACTTAGTGGTAAAAAGAAGCCAAGTCAAATTTACCTATTAATACTTTTTTTTTATTACTATGTTATAGATATACCCACATGAACTTGAGGCTGTGCCTGAATATGAAGAATTTAAGGAGTGGCTCCACTCCTTCGAGCTGTATCGAGGAAAGAAAACTGGTGATGATGATGATAATCGAATAGTCGGTGCCTTTAAAGTAAGTTCTAACTTCTAAATATCTAAATACGAGTTAAATAATTTTCAACTGTATTTTTTTAATCTCTATATTTTATAGTAAATATCATTCTTTCTGAAATATTTTTGTTTCTCAAAATAACCGCGTATGTTTCAGGGCTGCATCAAAGTATACAAATGGCCTATCCCAAAAGGAGTTAGTGATCATACACTCATGGGATTCGATCCTAATCATGGTTTTTTTCAAGGTGTCCCTAATAATGATCCAATACACGTTCTCGTCCGCGTTTATGTTATCAAGGCTACTGATCTACATCCTATGGATTTGAATGGCAAAGCTGACCCATATATTGTTTTACACCTTGGCAACAAGCGTATAAGTGACAAGGAGAACTACGTATCCAAACAACTCAACCCAGTGTTCGGTAAATGCTTTGAAATTGAAGCCACCTTCCCGCAGGATTCTTTACTTACTATTCAAGTATACGATTGGGACCTTCTTGGAGCTGATGATCTAATTGGAGAAACTAGGATTGATCTTGAGAATCGCTTTTACAGCCGCCACCGAGCTACCTGTGGGTTACCTAAGAAATATGAGGAGTAAGTGTATATGATTGACTCTCCTTCTTTATACCCATTTTTTTATTATTCGTTTATAATATTAAAAATACCTATCTTAATTTATCCTCCACAGGGAAGGTTATAACAGATGGAGAGACTCCATGAAACCAACACAGATTCTAGCAAAATTGTGCAAAGATGGAAAACTTGATCCGCCAGTATATGAATTTGGCCGCGTCAAAGTTGGCAGAACGATCTTCAATATGCCAATGGATGATCCTGAAATTTTCTGTAATACGGACACCATTGAGGAGCAAATGGCTTTAGTAGTACTTCATCGTTGGCAAGAAGTCCCACGTGTGGGCACTTACCTTGTGACAGAGCATATAGAGACTCGTCCACTGTATAATCCTAATAAGCCTGGTATGTTTCATCTGATACGTTATAATATTTTACAATTAAATTCCATTTTTTATCCGATATATCTGTAAAAAAACATATTTTTGTCTAACACTCCAGGCATTGAACAAGGCCGGTTAGAAATGTGGGTTGAGCTTTTCCCAATGGATATGCCCCGACCTGGTCCACCGATCGACATATCTCCTCGCAAGCCCAACTCTTATGAGATGCGTGTAATTATATGGAACACCGACGACGTTGTACTCGAGGATGATGCTTTCTTCAGTGGGGAAAAGATGTCAGATATATATGTTAAAGGGTAATATTTAATATACATTGCATTATATTTTATGTGATGACTCCCAAACAAAAAACATATTACTCTTGATATAGTATTTTTAACCTACTCAAAAAAATAATAAATGTTTTCATCCAAATTACTCCATATCTCATCTCTCTCCCTCTTAAACCACGAAATCTATTTTGTTTAAACTAATTTTTGTTTGAAGTTGTTATTGGGTTCTTCAATTTTCCTTTACATAGTTCAAAAGTAAGAGAGCGGAGGGTCACTTGTCACCTTAAGAAGCAATTATTTTACAAAATATTTGATATGCTATCAAAAAATTATTATTTAGAAAATCCTGTCTAATGAATGACACGGCATGCTTTCTCGTAATATTTTTTTTTTAATTTTATTTTTTAAAATCATCATTTTGTAGTAGTTTATATAGTAAACCTAATTTCCAAATTTCAATAATTCAGTACCCACAGTCTCCAAATAAATTGACTGTGACATATGGACTGATGCCCAGATATGATGAATTTATAAGGGTGCCGTTTTTTGGCTACGGCACCATAAAAATATCATAAATTAATTATTAAATAATATTTTTTTGTAGATGGCTCCGCGGTCCAGATGACTGCCAAAGTACCGATATTCATTATCGTTCTTTGACTGGAGAAGGCAATTTTAATTGGCGTTTCATTTATCCATTTGAATACCTCGACGCTGAGGAGCGTATTGTCATTTCTAAAAAAGAGACTCTCTTCTCTTGGGATGAAACTCAATGCAAAATACCAGCACGCTTAGAATTACAAGTGTGGGATGCTGATCACTTTTCATCTGATGACTTTCTCGGTAAGATATAAATTTGTCATTTCACTACAACAACGTAATTAATTTACTTTTTAAATTATTATCCTACAAACTTCATATTTTTAAAATTACACATATTAGGAAATTCATAAATTTACTTAAAATTTTCAGGTGCCGTGACCTTAGACTTGAATAGGTTTCCACGCGGAGCCAAGTCTTCTAATTTGTGTACACTAGAAATGCTACGCAACGATGGCACGGTTCCAATGATAAACATATTCCGGCAAAAACGAGTTAAGGGCTGGTGGCCCTTCTTTATAAAGCGTGACACTGAAGAAATGGAGTTGACTGGCAAAGTTGAAGCCGAAATCCATCTGCTAACACGTGACGAAGCTGACAAAGCACCGGCTGGCTTAGGACGCAATGAACCTGATCCATTGGAAAAACCCAAGTAAGTCTGTCCTGTCACTTATCATGTAATAAATAACATTTTACAGCCTTCGAAGAAAAAATATGTTTTCCCTAATTCAACCTTTAATGTTAAAATATTATTAATTAATTCTTATATTTTCAGTCGCCCGGATTCATCATTTATGTGGTTCTTGAACCCTCTGAAGTCGATACGCTACATACTGTGGCACAATTACAAGTGGAACATCGTCAAGTACGCCGCCATCATGTTCATTATTTTATTTATCTTAATCTTTGTGTTCGCGATTCCCGGATATGCTATTAAGCGTTTCCTGGGAGCCTAAATTTTAAGCCTAAAGAGTATACAATATAAAAAACATATTTATTGAACTTTTATAAGACTTAATAAAACCTGATTTGACATTATCAAATTAATGGACTATAAACCCTAATGAACTATAGACGACATGGACTAGACTATTTATGCGAGATTACATCGGATTTATGAATACTATGTTAAAGAGTGATAAAGATTTATACTTAAAGTATAAATCTTTATTTTGACTTGGACACTTTCCTGGATAAGACATTTAATGTCTCCACGAAGACTAAAATTTGTACCTGATGTTACATATTGTAAAAATTATAAAAAATCATTTGTTGGATTGCAATTACAATGGATTTTATATTTCCTGGATATAACGTGATGTTACTTTTGAGACAAAATACTTTGTAGAAACTTCTCTGAAGTATTCTTTAAAATATATTTTTATTTATATTCTATTACCAAATTAAATTATTAAGAGACAAATTTTCTTGGATAATTTTGTTTTTGATTCAGTTTCAAAAATAACTTCATAAAAGTTTAATTCTATATTTTAGATTATAAGAGTTATAGAAGAATAAAAATATTTATTGAACTTCGACTGTAAGAAAATATTTAAAGGAACATTTTCCTAGACATATCCCATTTCTTATAAGAAAAAAAAAATGAATAGTTTTAATTAGAACTCTCTTCTTCTGTAAACCATAAAATATATATATGAAAGTATTAATTATTATTTTAATACATATAAGCATATTTTATGGAATATTTTAGTGGCTCACCAGTCTCTAAAGAAATGAATTTACTATTTATTTTTGAATAACCGATGATTATTGATTTTCAGCTAAAGTAATTTATAGATTAAGTAAATCATTAAATTTGAACTGTGCTATAGAATGTAAGAATTATAAAGATATATTTATTGGACTTTTCCAAATTGTAAGCCTATTTATTGAAATACTATTTTGGATACTAAATCCACTGTCATTTCACAAAATTGGTTGGATTGTAAGTATTTTGAGAAAGTATATACTGGATTTCTTTTACTTTTAAGTGGAATATTTCTTTGGATACTTAATCCGACATATCTTTAGAAAGTTATTTTTACTATCAACAACTTTTAGAATTTCAGAATTTTAATTTTTGACCTTGTACTGTAGGATATAGAAAATATATATAAAACTTACATTAGTCATAAGTATATTTAAAGGAATATTTTCCTGGATGCTAAATCCAATATCTTCTTGGGATAATTTACTTCTATATCTTGAGTAGTCTAGGATATTTATTTAAAAGATTTAAAAATTTAATTTTGAAAGCTATACTGTAGAAAATATATATACATAGAAAATATATACAAAATATTAAAAATTAACTAGTTATAAGCATATATATCTTTGGATACTAAATGTGACATTTCTTCAGACTGTTAATTTATTACTATTTACACCTGCTAACTTAAATTGAGTAAAACTATTTAATTTTGGACTCTATACTTTAGATGATAAGAGTGTAATATATTAAATTTCAAAAATTGTACTAATATTTTATTCAAATATCTTTTTGAGTATTGAATCCAATATTTCTTTGTAATATAATGTTATTTATTGTTAAGTTTTAAGTAATTTATATAATAATTATATAATTTATATTTGAAAGTTTTTTTTTTTAAATAATGTATTCTAGTTGTAAGTAAGCATATTTAACAGATTTTTTCTTCGATACTAAATCAAAGTTGTCTTCAAAAATTTTATTTATATCCTTATTTAAATGATTTGACATTTGAAAGATTCCATTTGAACTATCAATTGTAAATTTAAAAATAAATGCATAAGTCTTCTCAGTCTACTATTTATAAATAGAATAATATAAAAAAAATATTTATGCATTATTGTTTTGGAATTAAATTTTTTTGTTAATATTTAAGATTAAATTTCGAGGCTCTTTTTTTGATCATTTATAATTTTTCGGAAACCAAGGTTCAACTTAAAAAAAATGTATTATATAAATAAACGTCAAATTATATATATTTTTTTTGTATGCTAAATCTAACGTATATTTAAAAAGTTCTTGTTACTTATGTTTCTTCTCAACGACTTCCTACTATCCTTCTTTCTAACACTAAGATTCGAATAAGTATATATTATCTGTGTATTAAAAGCCAGCGTTTGGCTTTATATTAGTTATAGCTTATAAGCATTATTCAACATACTCGTATTTACAGAAATTCAAAAATGGAAATATTTAATCACGTTTCTCTATACATTTGCTCTGCATGCTACAATTATAATTGTCTGAATCTCAATGTATTAGAAGTAGGCGAGTTATATTCAATAAATACATTTAACCAATCGACGTTTTATTTAAACAACCACATCTATCTCCACCTCGGCGGCCGGCACCACTGCCCAGCCGCCCACGGCCTCGTGTGACCTCTTCCGGTGTCACACGAGGTCGTGGGCGGCTGTGATCGCTTACCATCAGATGAGCCGTACGCTCGTTTGCCTTGTCTTTTTCATACAAAATGAACTATCGATAATAATAATAATGGAAATCTATGGTACCGGTGGATTATTTTCTTAGCTTTAAGTGGAGATTTCTAAAGCTTTGTTGCCAGAACGCTGAAATGAAACGAAAATAATTAATTCTCCACAGTGGTTATCAAACCTACAACCGTTGCGTTTACAGT
>JAATLQ010022380.1:0-110312 GCA_013421005.1 Heliconius erato x Heliconius himera
GAGTAACAAACAGAGCCTAAATCATACAGTAAACAATTAAATGTTCTAAATTGAGTTAAATATAAAACATTTTTATACTTACCCCTCACTAATAAGTGCTATATTCCCGCAAGGGATAGTTAGCTGATAAGCTCTGTATGCACATTTATATTGCGGACGGAATGTTTCAGCGGAACTTCCAATAGCAGCCGTGAAAGTGTGAATCGGTGGATAAGATTATAAATATTTATATATTTATATCGGAAAAGGAATCGAACCTACATCATTATCGTTATCTCATTCAGTAGCCAGTAGGTAGGTACTCAGTCCATCCAAAATTATTATTATTTTCAGATATTCAGAGATGGATTCCGGCCAATGTGTCACAGAAAAATGTTTTTATACTATCTAATGGGGGCCTCAGCTTCACGCTGTATCCCGCACACAGCAGGGTAGGCAGAGGGATCCTAGTGTTAAGACACTCCGTTCCTCAGTTTCTGCCGAATTTTGGATTTATTTTTAATGGGGGCATGTGTCTATACGTGGGGTGTTGGACATGTATCCATATGCAAGCCTTCCAAAAGGCCGCGTTCCTCGATACCGTGTGCTTAATTCGGTATAGTTTAGAATATTATATTATATATATTTTGTTCTCTAAGATCTAACATTTTTAACTAAATATTATAGGTATATTATAGTCTTAATTAAATCAAAAAACAATAAATAATAATTAAAAAAAACAAAACAAATTATTCAATTTAATTGCCCAATCCAAAATTTTACACACACCCACTCCACGTTCACTCTGGTTTTGTTCTCTTTGTGACGGTTCGCGTTATTATTAAAAACAATAAATCGCTGAGCACCTACCAGTATTGTTTCGCTTTCACTTGCACCCTCTCATCGAAACTAATATAACTATAGATATAACAATTTAAACTAGTTTTTAGATGATCATCCCCATATGGCGGTAATGAAATAACACTGTGTGTTATTTGTATGTGTTCAATTTAGGAATAGAATTCTATGACAAAAAAAAATGTTATAAAAGGTAGAAGTAAACTTCAAATACATTGATTGTTTATTAGTTAGTAGGTTAAATTTAAATTAAATTAAATCAGCTTCATGCTGTATCTCGCACACAGCAGGGTAGGGAGAGGGAACGTAGTGTTAAGACACTCCATTCCCCCACTTTCCGCCAAGTTTTGGAGGCATTGCGTGTTGAGTGGCGAAACTCAACGCCGCGCTTTGACTCGACACCAGAGCGAGGAAATGAATATAAATAAATATTTCATCTCCTCGAGTGGGATCGAATCCACAACCAGTCGATTTTGCAGTCACACTTTGTGCCCCTGCGCCACGACTGGCCTCAAAGAAGTTAGTAAGTTAGTTTGTTGTAACAAAATTAAATCGTGTATACACACACACACCAAGTTTTTTCAATAATGCTAATCCAGGTATCATATGCCACTCTAAAGTTATATGACTTAAAAACCCGAAAAAGATACAAATTTAAAGTCATTTCAGTGCTTCCGTATATAATAAGCTTATGTACTTGAACAATACTATTTTCTAAGCATACACCCATTCTAATATAATAACTTCAGATTGCTATAAAGCTTTATTGAAAATATATAGTAATTACATTCAATTTGTTCAAGTTTTTGGGGTTCCGTGACAAGAATCGGTCAAGTATAAATCGGACTCGCCCACCGAGAGTTCTCAACCAATTTCAGGATTGTAGGTCAATAACTTATAGAAGTTGACAAACTTAAGTTTGCGGGCGTATGCACTATTTTTTTATGAAATAAACTACAATAAAAAGTTTATAATATAAGGATTATAAACTTTTTAATAAGGATTCCGTTTTTTACTTTTAAGTACGAAATCGACAAAAATAATCTGTATGTCCGTCCGTATGTCACACAATACACACTAACACAGTTACACTTGGTAAGTATGGCTATTCTGTAAGCCGCTATTACGTCCACCCTCAGATGAATTCAAGAAGTATGAAGAAAAGTAAAAATATTAGAAAAGCAAATATAAAAAAACTTGTCTAAAAAGAAGAGTTTTTGAGGAGTCAAATGATCAAAAACCTGCAAACTACCAACTTTGGAGGAAATAAGAAAACAAATTAAAAGGAAACCATTTACGTCAGCAGTTGATAATTTTCTGGTTTTGGAAATCTTTCGGTTCACTACCGATCATTCTCAATAAATACTGAGTAATGAATCATATATTGTTATTATTATATTAAATTTTGCTACAACTGTAGGATCAGCAGGATGTAGTAGTAGGATCAGCTAAACTTGCTAAGATGTTGGATACTAGTTAATACTCACGTCGCCGTCATAAACTATTAGAAATCACCTGACCTGATATTTCCGTGAAACGGTTAGTATAACAGTAACAATAACAGAAAGAAACATAATAACCAACAAATAAATAGATTCAGCTTCGGATTTGATCATCCTTATATGTATATCACCCACATCTGTGGCTATTTCATTATCGAGACCGGATATTTTCCTATTCATAACAAGCCTTAAGCGTGGTATACTGGTACAACTTACAGTTTCAGATATAAAAATGTCCTATAAATGTGAATTTTAAACTAAAAAATTATTCAGTTTAAAAGTAGTTTACCAACAAACTGATCAACAATATGTATCAGTGCCGAAATAAACTTCAGTTGAGGCATACCTCGGGGATGTTTCCTCATGGGGTGAAAGGAACTTGGTTCAGTTCAATCCCAAGAAAACACAAGATTGCGCGTTAACTACAAAAAAAACCATTTGTCGTATCACCAGTCTTCCATACACTCCTCTTACAGCCACATTATCAACATATTAGGCCTTAGCGTTTCGAGTGACTGTCAGTATCGCGATCATCTGGAAAGCAAGGCCAAGTAGGACTCACAAAAAACTGGGGGTCATTAACAGAGCGAGACAGTACGTCACGCCAAAATACCGATTAGCCCTGTATAGGGCCCAGGTTCGGCCTTATATGGAGTAGTGTTCTTATCTCTGGGCTGGTGCGCCCCAGTATCAGCTTGACCCATTTGTTCGCGTACGACGTAGAGCCGTTCGCATCGCTGCTGGCTTTGCGTAGAGATGTCTCCTCGCCGTGCGTTCTCTACCGCATCTATCATGGGGAGTGTTCTGTTTGTCGAAATTTTTATACGCTTGTTATGACTTATTTATGTTGTTAAAATCTCTGCAGGGAAAATATTGTTAGGCAAGATAGGCAAGAAATAAGTTGTATTGTTACAACTTATTTCTTGCCTATCTTGCCTAAGTTACGTATAAGAAATTCGACGTAGCTCGATGAGAACATATAGCGAAGTTGGTCAGAAATCTTAGACAGTTTCCAAAGAGATGTGTGATTGTGATGCATCGTGATTTTTGCCGAATCCTCCTCCCCTGTTTGAGCCTCACGTGATTTATGGAAGGGCCTTACTCAAAAATGTCTCAACTTTCTTAATAAAAAGGGACTTACAAGTTATTGGTGCTTACTTCTCTATTTATGTTCATAAATAATTAAATTAATGCAATAATAAAATTAAATTAATATAATAATATTCAACATGTTTAAGTAACAATATATACATAATACAACAACTATCATTTTGTTTCATGGTCAGCTGTTGCTTAGGAAAAGTTAGAACTAGACACAAGTTCCTAACGAGTTCTCCAGAGCAGAGTGTGTAAACTTTAAATAAAATTAAATTAAAAAGCTACATTCACATTTGAGTTAAATTTATTTTTACAACTCAATTAGTTCTCGAGACCGTCGTGGCGCAGGGGCACAAGGGAGAGACTGTAACGCGACGGTTGTAGGTTCGATCAAAAGAATGAATTATCATTTATTAATATTATCATTTTCTTCACTCTAGCATCAAGGGAAAAGCCTGGCGTTGAGTTCCGCCATTCAAAACGCAAAACCTCGAAAAATTCGGCGGAAAGTGGGAAACGGAGTGTTTTAACACTATATACCCTCTGAATACCCTGATGTATACCCTGCGGGATAATACGTGAAACTGTAACAATTTTTAATGTTGATTACTTCTTCGTTGTATCAACAAAATACTCACACATGTACACCACCCATACACATACATACAAACGTACAACATTATATTAAGATGAGACAAAAAATAAACTAAGTACAAGACATTCGTGACACCTTCAATTATCTTATTACAAGTAATAAATCGTTATAAAGGACATTTCCTTATTCGACTTACATGCATATTATATATATGTAGGTATATAGGCTAACGGACGTCATGTCGTGAGAATTGAAAACAGTTTATCGTATTGTTTTTTTTTAACTTCACGCTGTATTCCGCTACAGTATGCAGGGGGAACCTGGGAACCTGTTGTAAAGGGGTCAATCTCCAAAACGGCCGTATTCGTGTGATCCCTGTAGTCCTTATTAAATATTGATATTTACTGGGAATTTTATATCTAATTTCAAAGAATGAGGTTCAAATAGTATATATTTCCAAATGGCCTTTGATTCAAACAAACATGAAATAGAAATATTTAAGTTTGAAAAAAAATGCGACCAGAGCAATCATAATTGGTGCCAGAGCGATCATGATGGTAAACTCATTGAAACAACAGTTACTAAAATAGATAAAATAAAGATTTACTTTAACCCGTCGATTGAGGCCGGTCGTGGCGCAGCGGCACGAGGTGTGACTGCAAAACCGACTGGTTGTGGGTTCGATCCCCACTCGAGGAGATGAAATATTTACTTAAATTTATATTTCCATTTCTTCGTTCTGGTGTCGAGGTTAAGCGCGGCGTTGAGTTCTGCCACTCAACACGCAATGCCTCCAGAATTCGGCAGAAAGTGGGGAACGGAGTGTCTTGACACTAGGTTCCCTCTGCCTACCCTGCTGTGTGCGGGATACAGCGTGAAGCTAATTTAATTTTAATTTAACATAACAATTAAAAAAAAACAATAATAAACATTACTAATAGTTCTACTAATAGTACTTAATTCAATCATAACTAAACAGGTGTATAATATCCCATTTTCAGATTTTTTTATGTTTAATGGAAAGAAAATAATCAATTACAACAATAGAAATGATAAAATTTAATTAAATTCATATGATCAGCTTTCTACTACACTAATACTCTAAAATATTGTTCCTAAATTCTAACCATACAAAATTTCACAATAAGTAAGTACACAAAAAAAAAATTAGAAAAAATGAATTTCTGTATGACTTAAACATTAACCTTATTTCCCTCTCTTTTCTCCCCCTTCCTTGGGTCCCCCTCTTGAAATAAGGTTTATTGGAAGTTTAGAAAATTGAATAATCATTAGAGTTGGAGTCGAATAATTCTTCTGCATTACTAATGCAGAAGAATTATTCGAACTTTTGTCAACTTCATATTGTAGATAAAATTACCTTAGAAATATTAAGTATGATTAAATTTTCATAGTAAATATATGAGATTTCATCCCAATACCTGTCCGGCAGGTCTGTCTAATATTTGGCATTTGTGGGGCCTGAATTTGCTTCTTCGCATTGCATCTTTTAAAACACTTAACCAGCATACGATTATTAGATTTTCTTGATACATGTCATATTTTTATGTTTGAGGTGTTTTGGTTCGAGTCGCTATTGATTTGGTAAAAGCCTAAGTGCTTGCTGTTCGGACACTGTACGAATACAGCCTCTTGTGAGCACAATTGCAGCTTAGTCGCCTCATAGCCAGAAAGAACATTTTTAATGTTTGCTGACCAAATTACCTGGTATACCTTCACAATACCCCGAAATTCTTTTAAGTCAGGCTGTACAAATATGCCTCTTTCTAATATGGCCAAATATGCAACTTCTTCCAGGATAATTCTTGACACATTTAACCATGAGATATAAAGGATTTCGTATCCGGTATCCAGTACATGAGCCACTATTTCGTCGGCAGTCCTCTTAAATGTTTAAGCACCTTTACCGTGACCCTTTTCCGAAAGCTTGGGTATTGCGAATGTAGTTTTGGTATAATATGGGACAATATCTTATTTCTGTATTAGTCCGAAGGTGAATCACGCCCGACACGAAAAAAAATGCCTTCGGAGATTGATCCAAAGACACTCAAGTTTGATCTGAATGTCGTGTGATCCCGGCCTAGAATAGGATCATCCTGGTACTGGTGGTGTCGTAAGAGGCAACTAAAGTACGTGTGGTAGAGTCACGTCGCCAGCAATGGCAACACGCATGAGCAGACTCGACCGGATCATTACCACCCCCGGCATTTAAAAACGGCGTGAAGTAGTGGCTTAATGCCACTGTGTTTCGCATAAGGTAATGCCGGGCTCCGGGGCCCAACCCACCTTACACGCAGGCAACGCACCTACAGCTCCTCTGGTGTTGCACGGGGTCGTGGGCGGCGGTGATCACTCACCATCAGGTGACCCGCACGCTCGTTTGCCTTGTATTTTCCATAGAAAAAAAAGTCCCATTCTCAAGACACTTCTATTCCCCACTTTCCGCTGAATTTTAGAGGAATTGAAGGAAGTCAATGCCGCGATTTGCCTCGTTACCAGAGCGAGGAAATTAAAACATTAAATATTTCATTTCCTCGAGCGGGACTCGAATCCACGATCTACTAGTCTTCACACGCTTGTGCTCCTGCGTCACGACTGGCTTCTTATCCTATTGTATTGTAAGTATATTAAGTACAAAGTGACTATAGTAAAAACATTAAATAAAAGGTGCGCATAAATGTTCAATTTGTGTTTAACTTTTTTTTTACTTATGAATATTCGATATTATGATATAATATAATTCATGCATTTCGCACCAGGTGTAGAAATGTCTATATATATAATTTATCTATTTCTAACAATAAAGAGTGTGTGTTTCTATATAAAATATTTTTGTACGATTTTTCTCAAATGAATCGTAAAAAAGGCAGTATTTTTCAGCACGATGACACTTTCTTCAGAGTATAATTTTTACGTATAAAAAAAACAAAGTGGGAGTAACCCTTACTCCCAGTAGTAAACGGATAATATATAACAACTTTAAATTAAATCAGCTTCACGTTGTATCCCGCAAACAGCAGGGTAGGCAGAGGGAAGTATTTTTAAGGTCCACGCTTAAGAAGTTGCGGGCAGCAACTAGTTTTAAATATAAAATTATTCATATATTACAATAAATACAATTATTGCTTATGCTTCGATTAACTTTAACTGAAGTAATTGAAATTCATAAAATTCTTTATAAATATTAATATGCGCACCACTCTTCTCTACCTATTTATTTATATTCTATTCGGTTCAATGGTGTTTAATAAAAAAAAAATACTAATATTGAAATTATTAAAAAAGGGGTAGCTTTTAAAAAGTGTTTAGTGGCGAAACTCAAATGAAAATCAAAATCACTCAAAACATTTAAAAAGAAAATCATCAAATATGTTCTTTATATTTTCCTGCTTCTTTAGAAAGACAAAAATGTACTTAATGAATAAACAGCTCCAGTTATGTTTTCTCATCTTTTTCCCGACTGCTAACGAAGGATTATGTTTTTTCGCGCGTATCTTCTATGTATGTATTGTATGTATATATGTAATATTCTTTATTACCTCATATCTCCAAACCTGAGGTTGAGGTATCGTCAGATTCGTCTTAGCAGCCTCTTTAAATTATGCGAGGTTCCTGGTAAAGATTTTATTTGTTGAAGAATTAGTTATAGGTCCCGACTGTTAATCTTAATAAACTATTAGGCTTGTTTATTTTCTTTTTAGTTTTATGCAGTCGGGGTTTTTGTTTTTATAAATATTTTTTGTCTTCATTATTCTTAAGATACAGTTTAGTACTAAAAAGCTTTTAATTAGAAACTTTGAACTTAAATATTTTTGCAACATCGTATCGTATTAATCTTAATGGGATCCAAAAGCTGATATAATATTTTTATCTTTGCCAATTTACCTACACACAAAATTTTAGAGAAACTAGGCCAGATTAAAATTCCGCATTCTTGCAAAAAAATCATCATAAAGAAATACTACATCATAAACTAAAAATGTCATCATAGGCAGGTCGCTATATAGTCTAAGTTGCTCTATGTGAGGCCGGTCGTGGCGCAGAGGCACAAAGTGTGACTGTAAATCGACTGGTTTTGTGTTCGATTCCCACTCGAGGAAGTAAAATATTTATTTACATTTATATTTTCATTTCTTCGCTCTAGTGCGAGGCACAGTGCGGCGTCGAGTTCCGCCACTCAGCACGCAATGCCTCCATAATTTGGCGGAAAGTGGGGAACGGAGTATCTTAACACTAGGTTCCCAACGCCTACCCTGCTGTGCGCGGGATACAGCGTGAAGCTGATATATTGCAAAAATGTTAAAAATACATATTTTTATTTAATATAAATGTTAAACTATGTTAGCGTCGGTGGTGCGCCGCCCCACACGCGTATTATTAATGACAGCGGTGGTAATTAAAGTTAACTCGTAGTTATGTGATGGCGGACAGTAATTCCTCTTTAGCTGCGTTTACCCCAACAATATCTTAGTGTTCCTCTGCTTTATGGGACATTGATGCGAAAATGCTATTTGCTATAATCCGACATCAGACATGCAACTATTAATTGATAGAAATGCTATACTTAATAGTAGTCAGTAATTATAATTATTTTTGATAATTAATTTCTCTCTCTCTATCTCTCTCTCCCTCTCTCTTTCTCTCTCTTTTATCTAAATACACAAATAATAACGGTAGTTCATTTAAAGATAAACGCTTACCTCCAGTTTCAAGAAAAATATGTATTTAATATGATTGATAAATGACAGATAGTCCATGCACTATATAATTATCTACATCCACTTCCACATTCTCAACGCCCCTGACCTTACCAAACATAATAACGTGTATGAAATATTTACAATAAAATCGACATTATTGTCCATATGCGACGTTCTATTTGGAATAACCCAAGAAAAACCTAACTTTATTCAGAATTTCACTCGAATTATCATATTGCACTACTGATTGTTCTACAAACTACCAAATTACATACTTATAAATAAATAATGACAAGAATTATAGGCTAATATGCTACGTCAACAGGAAATTTAGTCGCAAAGATAGAGCTTTCGATTACAAGACAAATAAAAACCAACATTTAAAATTCATGCAGTATGAAGGGTTCAATAAGTAGATGACAACTTTGTTATTAACCGATTACTATTTTTAACCGACTTTATAAAAAGGAAGTTCTCTAGTCGTCGGAATCTTTTCTTTATGTATTATATGTTCAACGATTATTCGAAGACGCCTGAACCGATTTGGATATTTCTTTTTTTGTTTGAAAGAGTATCTCTCACAGATGGTCCCATTGTGACCATGTCCAGGTCTGATGATGGGATCTAGGAGAAATCGAGGCAACTCTTTAAATTTTATAAGCACACTTACAAGAATTTGAGTATTTTTTGTAAGGACTCGTGTGTTTGCTTTCGGAAGACCATAGATGGCCTAAGTACTCGTAGTTGTACTGTACTGTAACTGCACTGTATTGTGTTTTTGAAATTTATCTATATTCGGAAAATATATTTTTTATGAGTGTCCATCGATTTCTCTGTCATTTGTGAATCATTTTATTTATTTTTTTTATTCGAAAGAGTGTAGTCCTCATTGAACTCATTACCACCATGTCAATATCTGACGATGGAATCTCCGGGGAATCGAGGGAAACCTACAACTACAGACACCTACATAAGACGTGTTCCGTTTAATTTCTAATCATTATAATCAGATATTCACATCAGATGATTATGACCATCAACTTGTTTTTGAAAGAATGATAAATATTATGATACTTATTCTTAAAGTAGACCTTCTGACAAAAACAAACAATTACTTTAAAATAAAACTAAAATTAAGAGAATAAAAAAAACTGACTTCCAAAAATATAGCTTTTCGTGTATGTATTCTTCCTTCCGACCGGGAGGGGTCGGGAAACGGTGCCAGGGCGGTTGCCCTCTGACCGTGGTCTCAAGCGGCGGCCATGAAAATGGTCGCGTCTTTGGGGGTTGGCCTGGGAGCCAAGGGGGGAGAAAGGTAAATCTGGGGGGCAGATTTAGAAGGGGAGGAAGGAGGCAGCGTATATGGGATGAGCTGTGTTGCCCCCTGGGCGGTCAGTCCAGCCGGGTGAGACTCACGGTTTCCCGTGAGAGGCCCAGCTTAGACGACCAGCGACCGAGGGGGCAGCTCAGGAGTCGGAATATATAGCTTTTTCTGAGGAGAATATGTCTTTATACCACTGGAATATGTATAAGTGGCCGAAGACAAGGTTCGTAATGATGCCCTGTCTATGCATTTTTCTGACAACCCACGAATCATTATTTCATACAACTACGGTCTTCAATATGAGAAATTACTTTTTAATTATCTTGTCATTATTGTATTATATGTCACAAATTCTAAATAACGATACATGAAAGTCGCTAGTGCCAACTGATGTGAAATATCTAACCAATAATTTTCAATGACTTTTAATTATTTTTGTAATAAAAAAAACGATCTAAGTTGATATTTTATATAAATAATTTAACTTGAAAAAAAAGTGCGACAACAACGGCGGCACTGTCCTCACATTTTCAATTTTTTATACAATTTTCTAAAATATTAAATAAATAAATCAGCTTGCATGCACACAGCAGGATAGGCAGAGGGAACCTAGTGTTAAGACACTCCGTGCCCCACTTTCTGCCAGATTCAAGAGGCATAGCGTGTTGAGTGGCAGAACTCAACGCCGCGCTTAACCTCGACACCAAGGCGAAGAAAATGGAAATATAAATTTAAATAAATATTTCTTCTCCTCGAGAGGGGATCGAACCACAACTGACGCAGCGAAGCCGCTGCGACACGACTGGCCTCAAAAATATTAATTCATACGATATGCTATAAACAGTAATTATTGTGTACAATAAAGGAATAACGTCTCTATCTAATGTATTCGATTAAATAAAAAATAGTATTGCATTTTTTAAAAATAGTTTCGTATATAATCTTTTCTTTTTACTTATTAATAAAACATATATATCTATTGCAAAATATTAGTGTTATTGTGGGTTATAATTAGAAGATAGACATACATATGCTATCGTACTTTTTCTTAGAATTTTTAAAGAGTTACGAGTTAATTTTTTAAGATATACTCGAATACTAAGATATACTTCAATATATATAAATATATTTTTTATACTACACTGTTATTGAAGATATTTGCCTTTATAAACCCTTTTGTAGATATTTTTATGATACACTTTTTTGATATACATTTTTTTCCAAACTACATACTCTTATGATTTCTCTAATATTATCCTGTTAGAGAAAACCACATTAAAATCTGTTTTAAATTTTGAAAATTACACACAAACTTCAGCAACTTTGTTGTACACTACGGTATCTGTGAGAATTTATTATTTTAAATATATTAATATGCGAGGCGAAGCGGACGACTAAGCGACATTTATAAGATCATCTAATTTGAAGACCTTATAGTAGTAGTCATAATACGAACATTTATCACATTATTTTAGAAAAAATATATTAAAAAAATAAAACCGATGCGTAAAATAAAAATGAAAAACCAAGACTAATAGTTAAAACTGTTGGCACACATTAAAATTTCATAGGGTTCCCTATGAAGATTTAATTGGTTAGATCCTGACAAATTTAAGTTAATCCTAATGAGTTATTTACGTTTAGCTTCACATTGTAACACGCATACGCCAGGATAAACAGAGTGAACCTAGAGTTAAGGCACTCCGTATTCTATTTTCCGAATATTCGAATTTCGAATTCGATTTCGAAGGGATCGAAAAACATACATATATAAACTGACCAGAACATTACTACTACACAGTAGTCGGGTATAAGCATGATACTGAGCGAAATAAAGCTCTTTCTGGTCATTTTTTTAACTGTATGACAACACTTCTCACATTCCCACGAATAGGGGTATGAAAATTGATAAAAATGTCCATTACACAACTATATGTAAGCAAAAAAAAATATTTTGTGTCTCAGCCCTAACGTACATAATGTAATTAAAGTCTACGTTTCAGTATTGAATAACTAAATTGGCATTTTTTTATGAGACATTGAAATATTTCAAAAAAGAAATGACTTAATAAAGGTATCATTAGATTCAAATTACAAAGTCATCCTTAGTTCTCTCCTTCATTAATAATGTAATAGCTATTGAAGGTAAACTCGGCTGTGCATTATCGTTTTAATGGCAAGCGCAAACATGCTATGTAATCAATGTATATAAAAAACGATAAAAATCGTATTTGAACGTGTAAATATTATATAAACCTATTCACCAAATATTTAATTTAGGAGGATAATAAAATAATATAATCTTAACACTAGGTTCCCTCTGCCTACCCTGCTGTGTGCGGGATACAGCGTGAAGCTGATTTTTTATAAATTAATAACCTAACAATAGGTTACTTGATTCGTGTCTTATTTCATACATGAAATTAGTAATTCCTATAGGTTAAACTCGGATAATGGCCGCACATTTCAAAAAACTGGCATAATAAAGAAATATGTATTTATTAGTAGAATCGTCGTGACGCAGGGGCACAAGCGTACGACTGTAAAAGCAATAGTTAATAATAATATTTTTTTCTACGTATTATGTATTTTAGAGTATAGAAGATGTGTAAACTAATATAGCGGAAATCGTTTTCTTTGGTTTATGAAAATGATAATTTTAAATTACTCTTTTTTAAATTTTAAAAAAGTATCGTAATATATTTTTTTTGACATACTCGTATATAGTAGAATAAATATTAACATTTTAAGAACTATTTAAAAAAAGTCAAACAACTTATTTTCTTTGTCTGTTTGTTTCTACTCGCTTCTTTCTTTTCATCTTTGCAACTAGCTGACGAATTCAAATGTTTCTTTTTAGTGTTCTTATTGACCATGGAAAAATATAACTTGTAATGGAAGCAAAAGTTGTTTAGCTTGCTTTTTGTTGACATCATTATAAAAAAATCGTAGATTAATGTGAAAATCTAAAAATCTGTTTCACTAACAACATTTATGGAAAGATCCGTTAAACTTTATAAACCACATTCTTTTTATTGAATTAACAACTATCTATTAGAATAATAATAATACAGTTTTTCATATTATATACCTGCCCCTATACGTATATTTCATATCCTGTGCTTAGGTCACGGAAAAGCATATAAATATTAAAAATTCTAATATATTTTTTTTCTAAAGTGTTCGGAACTAATTGTCTCAGTCGCATGTAGGACGACGACAGACGCACATATATGTGTAATGTATTAAGGATTTTCTAAAATAATAATTAAACTTATACAGAAAATACGAACCTGAAAATGAAAGAGACTTCAAATGGTGTTTAATAATGCTCCCAGCAGTGTTCCACCTCAGCTCCGTCAAGCTCCACCCGATGACCGACGCCCGATGCACGATGCCTGACGCCCGACGCCCGCCGAGAAGAAGTCTGCAGGCTCTCCTCCCAGGCTGCTGATGAAGAAGCTCCTACTAGTAGCGGTGCCTGAAGTCGGATTCGTAGTCCAACTCGAGGATGTCTCTTCTGCTTATTCCTGAGTTATTAAAATGTTTATATAAAACAATATCACGGCAAAGAGCATGTAGTGTTAGTGGATTTAAAATATGGAAAAATAGTAAAATGTCAATTGTTAAATTTATAAGTAACAAATATATGGGCAAGTCGTTTCGTAGTGGCATAAGCGTACGACTGTAAAGCCTAAAGATGAAAGATTGTGGATCTGATTCTCAAATTAAAGTATTTAATATTTTCATTTTCTCGCTCTGATGACGAGGCAAAGTACAGTGATGAGTTCCGCCACTCAACACGCAATGTCTCCAGAAATTGGCGGAAACTGGGAACAGATCTGTCTTAATGGGAACGGAATATCTTAACATTAGGTTCCCAGGATCCATCTGCCTACTCTGCTTTGTGCGAGATACAACGCGAAGCTAAAGATAGGACATCTTTAGTTCATCCGGTACTTACACAAGCTAGAACTATCAATCACTTGTTTTAAAATTACAAAATAGGATTTACAAAAGAATTTAGAAACGTTAACAACATATTTATCATATTAAATGTTGGAGCTTTTCCAAGAAAATTGAAGAAATATGAACTTTATACACTAATTAAACGCTACCGAAACGTATATCACAACGTTATTAGGCTAAGTTAGTCCAAAACAGTGATCTGGTACATAATAATCAATTTAAGTTGATCATCACATGTCCCGGGCAGTACATTGCACGGAGATTTGTCCGTGGTCAGTCTGAATTGACTGAGAGAGCGGCGGCTCAATTATTCTCCTAATCGAATTTCCTTGTCGAAGTAAAGACGTTGGCGCTGGCGCTTTAGACTGGCTGCCAATCAAGTTATGGCCAATCGAATTGGATATTCCATTAAAACTATTGTCCTTGTTTTGAACTATTTGCAATTTATTCAAAAATTATAAGCTGTTATAGTAGCTGACATATTTTTCAAGGAATGTGACATATATTCGAACAGACATTGAAGTTTTCTAATAGAAACCCATAGCTAAAAAACGACAAAAATTAAAGCTAAACACGAGAAAAAGTTTTAATTTTTAAAATCTTATAACTACTAAACTTCCTAAATCAATTTACATTTAAAAACCAGTGTTGTATAATAATCTTATTGAAGTTGAGACAAACGGAGCGTTCTATAAAGATAAAATCTATTCACTATTGAACGTCAAAGGCATCGTTTTTATGAAAGTCGTCAAAGCGAATCGTTCCATTCGCCTCTCACCGCCTCACTATAGATGTGTCGTGTTGCGTATAGTATAGCATAATATGCATTATGCCCCCACAGGCCCACAGTGCCCTACTTAGTAGGGGAGAGCCCATCGATACAGCTTGCCGGCCACAATCATTGCATGTTGCAGGGAAAACGCGGTACGAGCGTGTTTCGTATTTGGCTGGTTATACAAGATTTTATATGTTGTCATGTGTACTGTTAGTGTTGTGTAGTGTCTGTCTGTATCTCCGTAAATATGTGTTTGTGTATAGTATGTAATAGTATAGTCAAACGGTATTTGGTTTTTCAAAATAATTATATAGGAAATCTTCATGATTAAATTAAATAAATGCTTAGGAAGTAAGATGAGGAGGCCAGTAGGCCAGGAGGGGCCAGTTGTGACACAGAGGCACAAAAGACAGGTTGTGGGTTCGATACCAACTCAAAGAAATGAAATATTTACTATTTTTATTCTTCGCTCTAGAGAATCAAGGCGTTGAGTTCCGCCACACAACACGCCGCCGCATGGCGGAAAGAGAGAAACAGAAATGTCTCAACGGGAGCAGTGTCTTAACACTAAGATTCCAGGTTCCCTCTGCCTACCCTACTATGTGCGGGACACAACGTAAAGCTAAAAAAAGGGAAGATAACACTGTTTAATCAACATATTTACTTATTCATTCATATAATCACAAAACGAATATTAAACTTATATTTTGATTTCAAAAAAAAAACCATTTGAAATATTTATTAAAAAACCAAATTCAACACACAACAGTAACATAGCTGACGTAGAAAATAATTTCCATTGATAGTTTACTACATGCTACGCCATTGGCAAATATTGAAACAACGGAGTTAGCGGGAAGAAAATAGTAGAAGAAAAAAATTCAATAGTGCGGTATTGAGGGCGGCCTGGACGGTAGGAATTGCATTTATTTTACCATAACTTCTATTGTTAGCCTTATAGAAAGGCAGCGTTTATTTGAAAAGATCGCTGTATATGTATGTTGGTTGGTACATTTATTAAATACTTTTTGGAATAGTTTGTATGTTTGGTTTTTATTAAATTACTTGCATATCTTGAATTAATGCTACGACTTTTCAGTATTTCTATTTCAGTTTCCATTTTTTTTTCAAGGTGTTCGTTCAGCTTCGGGAGAAAGTAATGTACCTTATTTATTGACTCAATATACTAAATGTCTCGAAAATTAGACGGTGATCGGGCAACGGAATGTTTTTTCACTAAAGCCTCTGTCACCTGCTATGAAAAAAAATCCTAGAAGTATGTATTTAATCCCCCAAGAGATTATTAACCCTAGTCTGCTTGATCTTAATAGTAGTCTATTCGCCTTATCACTAATACCATTGTATAAGAAGCGTAAAAAAATACTGATAAAAATCGAGTAAAGTTACAGTATCTAACTACCCATCAAGGTATATATAACCAAATCTTTTACATAAAAAAAAACATCTTTAAATTGGTTTCAATTATTCATTATCTTTAAATACAAAAATTGAGGCCAGTCGTGGCGCAGCGGCACAAAGTGTGACTGTAAAACCGACTGGTTGTGGGTTCGATCCCCACTCGAGGAGATGAAATATTTACTTAAATTTATATTTCCATTTCTTTGCTCTAGTGTCGAGGCAAAGCGCGGCGTTGAGTTCTGCCACTCACCACGCAATTCTTTCAGAAATCGGCAGAAAGTGGGGAACGGAGTATCTTTACACTAGGTTCCCTCTGCCTACCCTGCTGTGTGCAGGATACAACGTGAAGTTGATTTAAGTATTTAATTTGATTTAATTTAAATACAAACAAACAAACATATTTATCTATATATATAACACAGTAAACAAACGTTTGTCGCGCTACGTCCATAGTCGCTGTAAGCCGATACGTGCGGCCACGATCGAGCGTGAGTCCCGCCACGGCCGCCCCGGCATGTACGCATTCGTGGACCTCATTACATTCTTAATACATACGTGTATAATCCATACAAACATACACATCTTCGATACAAAAATGCTGGTGCTGGGAATAATTAATGCCTTAAATGCCTTAAATATAACAAGGCCTTATGTGTAAGGCCCGACGTGGCGGCCACAAGCGTGTGAGTGTAGCCCGACAGGTTGTGAGTTCGATTTTTAGGTGATAGACGGTTATGTAAACTTATGTGGAAGAAGAAGAAGTAAAACCCTATTCCAAGAATAATTACTTGAGGCTAGTCGTGGCGCAGCGGCACAAAGTGTGACTGTAAAATCGACTGGTTGTGGATTCGATCCCCACTCGAGGAGATGAAATATTTACTTAAATTTATATTTCCATTTTATTCGCTCTGGTGTCGAGGCAAAGCGCGGCGTTGAGTTCTGCCACTCAACACGCAATGCCTCCAGAATTCGGCAGAAAGTGGGGAACAGAGTGTCTTAACACTAAGTTCCATCTGCCTACCCTGCTGTGTGCGGGATACAGCGTGAAGCTGATTTATTTATTTTATGTGGAAGAGAATTTCCATTGTTACTTTGTTTTCAGTAAGAATGTGATTAATTAACAAATAATAGCATTGAAATATTCGATAGATTTAAAACATATGCGTTTTTTTTTCTACCTTAATTCTATAAAAGGTTTATGTATTAATAAATGCATAATTATAATAAATGGTATAATAATGGAATTGCGGTTGTCGAGCTCCGTCACTAAACACACAATGCCTCCAGAACTCGGCGAAAGTGGGGAACTTAACACTGGGTTCCCTCTCCAGGTAGGCACAATGCAGTGTGCGGGATACAGCGTGAAGCTAATTTTATAAAATTTATTTTTTTATAATAAATGGATTATTACAATTGTTTCAACGTTAAATATTGTTGAAAAGATCACACTTTTTATTTACTGAATGACTGATAAAACAAAATATTAATAAAATCAAGGTCAAGTGCGAGTCGGCCTCACTTACCGAGAATTTCATAACTTACAGGCGTGAACTAAAGATTTTTTTGCGATATACCTGTAAATATCCATTTTTGGAATTTTAGTTTATTTGTAGATAATGTAAGTTATAGCTTTTTTTATTTTTAGAATCATTGGCTCACTGGAAGTACCCTATAGGTATTAATTACGCGACAATTTCCATAACAACATTCGTCAAAAACGATATATTAACGTTCGAATATTTTAATTGCGTTGACTTAAAAGTTTATTTTTTCTATGCTCCAAAGGACTGCAGATGTGGATATTTGATATAAATATCAGCTAAATATACTTTTATGTAATTTTGAGAAAAATGGTCTTAACAGACGGACGAACTGAATAGACGACCAAAAAATTTACAAACAAACATACATAAAACATTTTCTTTTCAGGTACAAAATCCTAAAATAGATATATCCATAGCTATATAATCAGGAAGTAGTAGTTCACAAGAAGTTCATACTACATGGGGAACTAACTGTTGCCATCGCACGACGTACATTATTCATTTTTTAAGACGACCAACCAACTTAGCCTTTGTTTACAGATGCATAAAGTCGAAATTCCAATGATATCATTTGAATGTTACTTATAAATAAAGTAAAAATAATTACCTCTATTTAAGTACAATAAACATTATAATTAATTTTATAAGACTTTTTATTGATCTATATTGTTCCTATTAGGTAGGTATTTAGTTTAGCTATAAATGGAAAACGGAATGTTAAAACTTGGACTACTGTAGGTTTTTGATCAAACTTTTTTTAATATAGATATAGGTATTACTAGTTCCTGACATATAAGATATAATTTGTCTGAAGCCTTACCAGCTCAGTACTAAAAATTGGTCATCTAAGAAAATTAACAGATATTAATACAAATCAGCGTAACGCTTTATCCCGCACACAACAAGGTAGGTAGAGGGAACCTAATGTTAAGACACCGTTCCCCACTTTCCGCCGAATTCTAGAGGCATTGCGTTTTTAGTGGCGGAAATCAACGCCGCACTTTGCCTCGACATTAGGCGAAGAAATGGAAATATAAATTTAAATATTTCATTTCCTCGAGCTGAGATCGAATCCACAACCAGTCGCATTTACAGTCACACTTTGTACCCCTGCGACTGTTTTTAAAATAAAATTAAATACAACGAACAAAAGTTAAAAATTAATTAAAAAAATATACCTACCCACATTGACATCGACTGTCTTCTGAAAGAATAATTTCATTTATATTTTTTTTTATTTTCAGTAATTAAAATATTATTCTACATTTTAACTTTTGTTTAAGTTTCCGCATATATTTTGAAGACGGTTTTTTTATACTATTACATTTCATTCATTTATTATAATGATAATTTATATAAGGAGAGCTCAAAGTTTATCTAACATTACAAGGTAGCCCATACGCGCTATAACACAACACACCCCCATATTCCCTTGACCAAAATTGTTGCAAGATGTTCATTGTTCTCAGATTGCGATCGAGCAATATAGTTACTCTACAACAATTACCTCAACTACAATGGAATTGAACCTGCACTTGGTTCTTAATTTTAAATGCCCCAGATCCACCACCCGGTAGCTTTCTAGGTATGCCTGGACTAAACTAAAATTAGGCCTTCTTAAAATAACTATTGGTAAAAGAAACTCGTAAATACATATATACCTGTAAAAATTACATTCCAGCGAGAACCACGATTTGGCGTACCTATAGGTAACTAAAATTCACCCATCGACGCATATCAGTCACACATATTTTCAATTTCGATATCTAATAGGGTTGCCCTGGGTGGGGCAGATTGCTCTGTATGACTTTTTTTGTAACGTCTATCGTCAGTATCGACAACAAAGATTAATAAAATATGTTTTTTTAGAAATATATAAAAATGTTGATATTAGCGGGACTGGAACCCGCGCCTTATGTAGACATCCAAGCGCCCTGACCACTAAGCCATACGTTCTCATCAAGCTATATCTGTATACATTTTTATACGCTTGTTACAACTTATTTATACTGTTATCATATCTGTAGCGAGATTTCTACAAATTTCTGCTACCCCAAGTGTTGAATAAATAACACTCTAAAAATGTTTAAAGTATAATAAAAAAAAATATTTTTTTTTTCTCCACTATAGAGTTAAATTTTCATTTGAAATTCAATTAATAATAAATTATTTCACAATCCAGCCAAATATTATTTATTATACAAATTAAGTATAACCATATTTATAAATAATATATGTACCTACCTACCTATCCTAGTACCTAACTATGTTCCCAGAATCGTTCAGAATAACGTCACAGGTGTAATCATTAAAGATGAAGGACTACTAGGCTGAGGAGCTGTTAATAATGCAACACCGGCGTCCGTACCCTTAAGTGATCGGGGCTTTGTGCACCACTTGTTAGAACACCAATTTCATAGGCGAAACTGCACATAAACATGCTTAGGTACACTCTCGTATTTAAATATAATCTATAATATAATCTAGAATATATATATAATTTTTGAGATTAAATATTTAGTAAATGCAAAAATTTAAGGTTTGAGTGACAATAAATTGTAATAATCATACAAAAAATAAATCAGCTAAACCAGCTTTTAAGGCCAATCGTGGCGCAGGGGCACAAAGTGTGACTGTAAAACCGACTGGTTGTGGGTTTGGATCCCCACTCGAGGAGATGAAATATTTACTTAAATTTATATTTCCATTTCTTCGCTCTGGTATCGAGGACAAGCGCGGCGTTGAGTTCCGCCACTCAACACGCAATGCCTCCAGAACTCGGCAGAAAGTGGAAAACGGAGTGTCTTAACACTAGGTTCCCTCTGCCTACCTAAAAAACCAGCTAAAACCGTCAAAAAATTACAAAATATTAGGTACCCTTACAAGTGTGAACGGATAGAATTGAGCGACACCTCGTTTTGTCATGAAAGTTTGAAAGAATCTTATTAAGTTGCTTTAACTCTCGCTCTAACTTTCTAAATAAAATGTAAGAGATAAATCGACAGAAATGGTATACCATTTAATCACACGTAAAAATTTTGATGTCTGTTATTTTTTTATACAACAATGAGTTGTCAATTTAAGACCTGGTTCTATTTTTACAGAAAAAACGTTCCGCACGTTTCGTTTAAGGTTGCCAACAATAAGCAGCTCCTACTACATAATAAATACTAACAAATTCGTAAAATATGTATTATTTTATTAAAATATTTTTAATAAATTTAGTATTTAAATACTCAGTGAGCATATATGAATCAATATCTCCCATAGACAAATATATGGGGCGCGCCTATGACGCACGGACGAACAAACACACAGCTATAAAGTATTACTTTATTGTGGCCCGCCCTCCACAATCATTAGCTATGACAAATATTGGCCGCGGAATTTATGATTGTGTACTAGTCACATTTATAATGCTTTTCAAAGTTACAATAGCTTCTTGCTTACATTTATTAATATCAGCTTCACGCTGTATCCCGCACACAGCAGGGTAGGCAGAGGGAACCTAGTGTTAAGACACTCCCGCTCCCCACTTTCTACCGAATTCTGGAGGCATTGCGTGTTGAGTGGCAGAACTCAACGCCGCGCTTCACCTCGACACCAGAGCGAAGAAATGGAAATATAAATTTAAGTAAATATTTCATCTCCTCGAGTGGGGATCGAACCCACAACGTGTCGGTTTTACAGTCACACCTCGTGCCGCTGCGCCAAGACCGGCCTCAATTTATTATTATCAATTTTATAAAATTTTCATAAAGTTGAGACCGGGCGTAGCGCAGGGGCACAGGCATGTGACTGTAAACGAGACAGGTTGTGGATTCGATTCCTATTCGAGGGAATGAAATATGAAATATTTTCATTGCTTCATTCAAGGTAAATTTCATTGCTTTGATGTTCGAGGCAAAGCGAGGCTTTGAGTTCCGCCGCGCAACGCACAATGCCATCAGAATTCGGCGGAAAATGGGAAAGGATATAGCTCTGCCTATTGTGCTGTGTGCGGGATAGCTACAACGTAAAGCAAAAAAAAATAAAAATAAGTTCTAAAATTTACTTTAAACTCTTACATAAATAAAATATATTACTGAACACAATAATAAATTATATTTCCATTTCTTCGCTCTGGTGTTGAGAACAAGCGCGGCGTTGAGTTCTGCCACTCAACACGCAATGCCTCCGGAAATCAGCAGAAAGTGGGGACGGAGTGTCTTAGCACTAGGTTGCCTCTGCCTACCCTGCAGTGTGCGGGATACAGCGTGAAGCTGATTGATTTATTTATTTTTATAATAATAAAGAGTTTAATAAGATAAAATATAAAACACGACCTAACGCATTTAGTAAATGATTATCTATTTATTCGTCCGACAGCAACCAGGAGTAAGATATTGGTAGCTCTTGAAATGCAAGCTTGTCTCGAGCGCCCTAGACAATATTTTATTATGCAATATTCGCTAATCAAGTACTCCAACAAGGTAACAATGTAATACAATGTAAAACATTTCTTATATCATATACAATATATATAAAACGGCATTTAGAAAGAGCCAATCTCCTTTGAAAATGAGTGCCTTCGACGTTCTAAGTACACACATACAATATTTCTCTGTCTTTTTAATAATGCCAGAAAGAGAAGACACATTCCAGTACCGGAAGTGGGAACGGCAAGACGATATTATAAGAGAAATTGAAGAGCGGAAATCGAAATCCCCTCTGTAATAGTCTAAAACTTTTATTCAGACTGTATTTTAACTACGTTAATAGGGGTTATTATTAAAATGGGTGCAAAATTGTGTTGAAATAGAAATAATTTTCTCGTTTAAGACATAAACGAGAAAATTGTTTCTATTTCAACATCATATCAAAAATATTTGAAGATGTTCAATATTAAATAATGCATAATTGTAAAGTTTTGGTTAAAACACATATTAAAATTTACGTAGAAACTCAATACACGAGGCTATTTCAACGAACACGAATGACAAAGGTTTTTTACAAAAACTAAAACACCGGATATCCCAGACTGTATATGAAATATTCGGAATACTAATACGTATTCAAAGGAAAAGCTCAAAATCAATACGCAGGTAAATTCCGAACTTGCTTTACAAAGGAACATTTCGAAAATTCTGCCTATAAGCTGCTGAAATCCATGCAAGATATTTGGTTGCGGGTAGATTCGGGATTAACTTGATTTAAACTATAATATTACCTACCGCAGATGTATGGAACACAAATAAAAAAAAACATCGCGAACGTCAGGAAGATTTAAATTAAGCAAGGATATATCAAATTTTAACAAACAACATATTTTAATTATTTTCAGTACATTTCCTTCGAATGATCATATATGTTTATATTTCGATGTAGAAATTTCATAAATACAATGCTCTCCACATTGTAGATTTAATATAGACAAATGCAATGCAATGTATTCTCTTTAGCTTACCTAAAAGCATGTACGAAATACAGAAGGAATTTCAATATACACGGCCACAATCAGGATACACACTACGGTATAATCCTAAAGAGCTGGTGGAAACCAGACGGACGTAGATGTTAAGTAATATTTAGATTCGCCTCAAGGGCCAAGGTATTGGCACGTCAAAGTCATTTGTGATGAGTAATATACGAAATTCCAATTCACAAAAGTGATTGGTGGCTACGACGGGAGTACTTCTCTCTGCTCCCCCATTGGCTGAGGATAACCTGATATAATTTAAATATTGTCAACCTCGGAGACTTTCACCTTATGGCAATTTGATTCCACGGGGAGCGTTATTAGATTTTTCTTCGGGAGATTAATAAATATATAGCATAAGCATTAGATAGGTGATATGAACCGGGTATGTTGAAGAAAATAAACTCATTTTAAAGATTATATTTATGAGTCTGACAGAATGTATTTAAGCGTTACATATATACATATATATATATATATTTTATTATAAAACTCATATTATAATATGAATGAATATAAATATACTATAGTATATAATAACTAATTATATGTATGTGTATATAAAGTATAATTACATGTACTATAATGTATTGTATTCTACTATTTTCTGGTATGTATAGTTGGGTACTACGAGTACATGTACTCGTATACTGTTAAAGATATTGAAAATCTGTTAAAGATAGCATTCAAAAATACTGTACTTTTAACAATGAAATGTGAAGCAGAGGTTATTTCTTATGACTATAAAATATGTAGAGGAAAGTGACTAAAAATAGAACATGGAATACCGTCAAGCGGAAACTTACACACGCAATAAATAGTGTTTAAGTCTTTCAAGGCCAGTCGTGGCGCAGCGGCACGAGGTGTGACTGTAAAACCGACTGGTTGTGGGTTCGATCCCCACTCGAAGAGATGAATTATTTACTTAAATTTATATTTCCATTTCTTCGCTCTGGTGTCGAGGTTAAGCGCGGCGTTGAGTTCTGCCTAACTTTCTAAAAAGTAAGTACGTATATAAAAAATATTTATTTTTCGTAGAGAAAGTGCACTCAGTATAGCTTTAATAACTTATAGAGATAATTTAGATGTGCTTTTGTAGATTTTAGTGGACTTTGATTGTATTACTTTCGTAAATATCAAAGCATGCATCAGTTTGAATGCTTTGGAAAATCCAAATATGGACGAATTATGGACTATTTGATAATTGATTCTGTCACGTATCATATGACTTAATGATTTTGTTAATTATCAATTAAAGTAAGTTTTTCATATCCACACCCAGAGAAGATACTGAACTTGTACCCTCTTGTACTAATATTGAACTTGTACCCTCAACTTCCAAGCTTTCTTCAAGTAGTTTAGGATTAGTGACATCAGTTTAGGACCATAAAAAAGCAAATTTTTAAAAAAAAGGAAAACAAACGGCAGTTATATAATATTTACAAGAATGCATTTTATAAGAAAATCAGAAAAAAACAAAAAATAGAAAATTCATTGACAAGGAACAAGAATCAAAACTCTGGGGAACATATAATGATTGCGCTGGACTACAGTTTGACACCTGGATTTGCGATTTTTGGAAATAATTGTTGTTTCTTTTTATGTTATACCAAAGTTTTCAAGAGTCAAAGAGTCTCATGTATGTTTTTATAGTGCTTATAGTATTACATATTCGGGGTGCTTATTCCATATTTAGGTACCTACATCATTATATTTTATACTAGCGGCTCGCCCACGGCTTCGCCCGCTTAAAATACATGATTACTGATTTAATAAGCACAATCGATTGACAACTATAATGACTTCTAATATGATTTTTTTTACGACATTATCGTCAAAGAATTTTTGAATGTTTTAAATAAAAAAATACGACCATTGTTGATATTTGATATTTATAAAATATACATAAAGCTAATTATGTATTACACGTATATATTTTTGTAACTTTATGTTCTTTTTACCTATATAATATACGTCTCATCATAATTCTAAAACTCTGTTAAATGTGCTGATGTCAGTGAATAATTTAATTTAGGTTGTAGGATTCATAATATTCTTTGTAAAATAACTGTAATAATTGCATATTAACTCCTGTTCAGTTTTTAAATTAGTTACATATATTATATGAACGAACCAACCATAATATCTTTGTATTTACTTGATATTTCTTTCAAGATCGTTATTTATCTCTGTGTTGAATTAAAATAAATTAAAATTAGCTTCACGCTGTATCCCGCACATAGCAGGGTAGGCAGAGGGAACCTAGTATTAAGACACTCCGTTCCCCACTTTCTGCCGGATTCTGGAGGCATTGCGTGTTGAGTGGCAGAACTCAACGCCGCGCTTAACCTCGACACCAGAGCGAAGAAATGGAAATATAAATTTAAGTAAATATTTCATCTCCTCGAGTGGGGATCGAACCTACAACCAGTCGGTTTTGCAGTCACACCTCGTGCCGCTGCGCCACGACCGGCCGGTTGACTTAAACTTAACTGTTATGATTTATGAAGGTAATCTCCACTAACAATTCAACTTTACTTACTTTATTGTATAAAATATTATATAATAATGCTTCAAAAATATATATTTTTATCAACAATCATATAAACCAGACGTTTCGAATGTCATTCTTTAGCCAGGGTCATACCAGCGCGATTGCTATATAATATTCGCAGGCAAAGTAATGCCTTGAGTTCATTCAAATGACGATAACTTTTTTTTTAATGAACCGATTTTGATGAACTAACTTTAGTACTTAAGTTGAGTTAAAACAAAGCATCTGTCCCTCTATCCATTTCAGTCAAAATTACTAAATGTACAGACAAAATATTTTTACTGTCTTATTATATATAGAGATAAATTTGATCTCAAGCGAATATGCCTAACTACGGTATAATTTATTGTATGTTCAAAGAAGTTTAATTTTACGAAGAAAACCAAAGCCTTGACTTGGTTGTGTTAAGAATATTACCGAATTGAGTTTACTTACCACAAAGATAAGCGCACACATACACGCAATATGGGTCAAGTGTACGCCGAGTTTCTTACGAATTTTACGATTCCAACTTTCTTTTTTTGTATGTTTCCCAAAAAAAATAAGAAACACACTGCAGTATTAAACGACGATTTCACGAAAATATGCGGACAGACGTATGATAGTTTCATATGTCTGCTTTAGGGAGGAGAGTGCAGTCAGATCACATTTTTATAAATGCACTAGAAATATATATGTATATTAAAATAATAAAAAATAAACTATAACTGTCTGTAAAGTCGATTTACGGACGGCAGCTTTACATGATAACGTCCTAAGAAAACATTGTTGTAAAGTGGCATACTTTTATGAATTAAATTTATTTCTATGATTATCAGTAAATTATGAATTATTATTACTAAGTTGAAAATTACAATTGTTATCAATATATTTTATATTTTTTTGTTCAAATTAAAGATATTAATTACAAATAACAATGTGAACGCTTAGGCCGATCGTGCCTCTCTATAATTTTTTTCCGCGCTCTCGCTCGCACGCTCGGCTCAGACGAAACGTGATAAATGAGTCTTGTTCTTTCAAAATGTTGCACCACATTTCAGTATTGAGTAACATTGGGTCCACTGGTAGACATCCTACCAATATCTATATTATAAACATGTTTGCAAATATGTATATATATTCCTACATACATAAATAAAATGTATACGTATATGGGCTTGCGGCCACGTACGTTAAATTAAAAAATAATATGACATTTGAATGATATGCATAGTTATTTTAAGTTAGTTACTAAGCATTGCTACAAGCGTTTTTGCGACTGAGCCACCTTTGCATGTAAGGATTAATTTTACACGGCGCTACATAATAAGCGCTTCATCGCTTTCACCGCTATGCATTTCACTTTTTTTTTCGGAACGGTTGAAGACTATTTTATGGGTTACATTACAATTAAAACTATTTTTTTGACTTTTTAGGATTCCCTACACTTTGTTGTCCATCCGTTTGTCTGTCTGTCAAAAGCTTTTATCACAGGACGCTTAGACATATAGAGTTGAAATTCAAACCACATATTCAGATTAATTGAGATCTACGGTCCCTTGATTTCCTGAAAGAAAATATTTTAAAGATGTGGCTTATATTACAAAAAACGCGTATTTCGATACTATTAAAGAAAGCAAAATTAATAGGGTACTTTTGGTTGATCTAGAATTATGTAATTGGCAGCTAGTATGTGGTACTAGTTCAGGAAAATATCAGAAAACTATACATTTGTAGTTAAATCCTAAAAAACAAATAAGCCTTCAAAGTAGGGGAAAATTTGGTATTAAAGCCGCTAGTTAAAGTGAGGTAACAGATGAAAGAGCTCTGGCTAAGCTAAGCTTGAATTTCATAAAAAGCCCGAGACCTCCAATTTTTATACCGAACCCTCGGTGGTCGCATCGACGCTTCGATCGCTTTCGCACGAAACACTGCGGCAGGTAGGGGACGTCCCTACGCAAAGCCAAAGTGTCAAGCCTTTCACTTATCATCAAAGATTCTTATGGCTTTTCGTAGTAGGCGATCAAATGTGTCAATCTGATACAGGAGTGCACCAGCCCAGAGATGTGAAAAATACTCCATATGAGGCCAAAGTTGGGCCCTATACAGGGCCAATCTGTGTTTTAGCGTGAAGTAGTCTCGCCCTGCTAATGACCCACAGTTACTTTGAGACCATCTTTGCCTTGCTTTCCAGATGATCGCGATACATGGCAGGCAGGCAGGTATGGATGGCAGTTGCTCGAAACGCTAAGGCCCGATGTGCTGATATTGGGAGCGGCTATAAGGGGAGTGATTTAGAAGACTGGTGACACGAACATTTTTTTAATGTTTAACGCGTAAACCTAAGTCTTCTTGGGGTTGAATTGAACCAAGTTCCTTTCACCCGAAGGATGCGTCAACTGAAGACACAAATGTATTTCGGCACTTGTCTACATTTTCCCGAGAAATTATTTGCGTAGCTGGAGTAAACAGCATCCACTGTGCTATTATCTGCATAAATGCAAGAATCTTCTAACACGTCACTAATGTGCAGAAGAAACAGCGTAGAGGAAAGCAAGCGGTGTTGGGGCACGCCAGTTTCACGGGCATATGTTCTGAGCAAAAACCGTCGACAACAACCTTGATGCTGCGCCCAGTATGAAAGCTGGCGATCGACTTGCATAAATTCTCGAAAAGTCCATATTATGGAAGTTTAGCAAGGAGCGCCCCATGCCACACTCTATCCAAGGCTTTCGCTATGTCCAAACTAGCTGCTAGGCACTCCCTCTTGCTTTCGTTAGCCGCCACCCAGAAGTGGGTTGGGTAAACCAGAAGACCACCGGTTGAGTGATCAATCAATGATCCTCCAGATAAACCAAGAGCTGACGATTTATGATGCTCTCAATGACTTTTGAGAGCAGGGAGATGAAAGCAATAGGGCTGCAGTTAGATGGATCGGAACCATCGTCTTTCTTCGGGATCGGGTGGATAAAAGCGCTCTTCCATGAGTCGGGGACTACGCCGACTGAGTAAGAATGCTCAAACAAACGTGTCACGTCTGGATCACATGAACGGAGCACTAATGGAGAGATGCCATCTGGCCTTCTCGACTTGTGGATGTCCAAAGAGAATAGAGCTCGCCTAACAGCTTTTTGGCTGAACTTAACCTCAGTCATTGAGCTCTGGCACCCCGGAATAGTCGACGGCGTTGTTCCTTAGTCACCCAAAGTCGAATTCAAGGCAAAGAGAGCCCAGGAGATAAGCTTTCTATTTCGCCGTATGGACCAAGTAGTCATTTCCTGTGCGTAATGGTGGAAGCGAAGACTGGCTAAAGTTACCAAGTGCCGCTTTTGAGAGCACCCAAAACTGATGAGTTCCGGACAGGACTCAAAGTTCTCGCCGATTTTGGCTATATTAGTACAGAAAGAAATGCCACGGAATTTAGGCGCTTCAATGAAGGATTTTTTTCTTTTGCTGTAAACATGCAATCTTGTGTCTTCAAAAGGTTAAGCTCGATAAGGTTACATTCACCCCACTCCGAGACCTGCCCCAAGGTGGACTCCATCTCAGAATAAGTTGTATTCTCCATGCTCCCACCTCAGCGGGAGTATATGAGGCCATGCTCATGCTGTCTTCTGAATAGCAATGAATGCTGCTAAAATTTAACATGTCAATTAGTATGATTAATAAACTGTGTGGGAGATAGCATTGAAGAGTGTACGTCAGTATCAATGGACTTGGTGTTCGAGCATACACGGTTAGTAACGACCTTTATTCTTTACTCGTTAAGGGAACTTCGAAAAAAAAGATTTGTGCCCGACCCCATAAAAGGCCTTTGTCGAGACTGACAACCATAGCCTTACCCTTAATCTCAATGACGGTTGCCCAGCGGTGAGTTTAGTTACACCATGATGATAGTATGTCGCTAAAAAATTGGTTTTTCCTCAAGATGACAAAGGTACTGGGTGTTTATTAAGAGGAACAAGGACGTAGAAAAAGAGGATCTGAAGACAATATTATTTTTTTTTTAATTCTTGTGAGCCCTTGGCAGCTAATGCGCAACCCAAAGTACGTAAATTTTCCGATTTGAATTAAAATCTTTTGTGCAAGATTTATCGAACCATACATGGGATCTACCACCGACACGAATAACGGTGAGAATGTAACATTCCATTCCTTCCAGAATAATGTCCGTGACATCGTCTGCGCAGATCAAAGAATCACCAGTATAAAAACAAAGCTGCTTCATGGGTCCGATACGAAAACTCGCATAGACTGTTCCAATCTGCTGACTTACAAAGCCAAACCAAACGTGATCTTGATGGTAGTGTATGAGCGGGTTGAGCTCAAAGTGTCTCAGAGTGAACCAGGCTATTGGTGGATACTCGGTAACCCTCCGTCAGTTATGCGATCCAAGCCACTCTATGTGGTGGGCACCAGAGGAGCTATACGCGCGTTGTCGGCCTTTACAGTAGATATAGACGTGCTGTTTAGAGGAATTCACGATGATCGACCTGGAAACACTGCCGCAAGTAGGCCTTCCCACAGATGCGAGGCACATCGAAAGAAGTTCCTGAGTGTGCCTTGCTTGCGCAGCAGATATGTGAAGCTGTGACGTGGTGAGAGAATTCGACGGCAAGTACCATGTCAAACAGTACCCCAGAACATCCTCAATATAAATGTAGAAAAATAACTAGTTCTACGAATTGCTCTCTTATCACAAAAATTTTAACGCTCTATTTTTGTGGTACACTATCATCACTCACTATCATCATCACTCACTATCATCATCATCACTATCATCATCATCACTATCACAATGTCTTTTAATAAAAAGAAATTTTCTTTATCACATTCACAAGCAAAAATATTATTATTAAAATCCAATATTATATCAATGACGTCATTGCGGAGAAAACTAAATTAGGGAGTAATTTATTTGAAATTGGCTTTTTGACCTCATGTCAATAATATTATAAAAAATCCAAAATGTTCAGTTTAATTATCTACATGTAGCAAAATTTAAAAAAATACTTACAATATTATAAATGCGAAAATAAGTTATTTGTTGTTCAGTGTTACCTTTTAAAACCATACGACCATGACCCATGGACATAAGTAACTTAATACAATATATAAATTACAATATAAAAAAAATATCTAAATAGTAATAAAAAAATAGTTTCGCATGATAGATTTTCTAATCAGGTTTATCATCTATTACATAAGAATAATAAAAATGATCAGTTATAGTGTTCAGTATCTACCTATTAATATATTAAGTTAATTAAGAGTAATGAAGTCACTGGCACTATCTAGTAATTTATATACTTTGTTAGAAATACACACTAGTTTCGCTATACAACCATACATAAATGTGTCGTTAGCTACCGTTAGACACTATTATTTTTTTTTTAACATTTTAATTACTACCTAGTCTCTATTAAGCATTTCAAAATATTTAGTTATTGAAACATTGCATAAAAATAAATTAATAAAAAAATATAATTATAACAGAAAAGATAAAAACTATAAATTACACAATAAGTTAACTCTAAATTACTCAAATTATGTTGTCTCAAACATGCCTAGCGAATATTATAATCAGCAGTATCAATAATAAATTATTTATTTATCGATAAAATATATAAATATACATATTTATTAAGGAAAGATTATTTAAGATTGAGATTAGTAGTATATGTTGTAAAATATAATGCTTTATATAATTCTATTGTAAATTTTGAAAATATTTTAAAAAAATAATTCGTTTAAAAATGTACCCAAGCTCTTTAAAAGCTTATTACACAAACAAACAAACAAAAATATTCATTGAAACGAATTGCTACGTCAAAGATATTCATAGTATGTTTTCTTACTATATGACTACCCAAGTCTTTACAATAAACACACTGTGCATATTTGTGAAAAGTATGCCATTATAATACATGTGTACGAGTCGAACGCCGTGTCCGGCGACAAATCCGTCGACGAGTCCGGCGACGAGTCCGGCGACGCGGCGGCCCGTGCAGGACTTCTCTAAACAATAATTGCAAGGGAGAAATAATAAAGTCGGCGCAACGCGGTCCGTATCCGCTTGCAATAAAAATGTAAAACGCCACCGATAAGCGGCAACGCTAAAGGCACCAATGTGAAACTCGAGGGCTGCACTGTGTGTTTCAGTCGATAAATGTTATTATATGTTGAGTCTCCTACTCACACTACACTATACAAGACTTTATATAAACCAATTTATATTTTTATACTTTACTCAATCTAAAAAATATAAATTTTACGTAACAATGTTAAAGATGAGTTATTAATGTAAAAATCCCAAAACAGACCGTAAATAATAATTCTGTAAACAATATACAGTTGATAATTAAATATAAATATATTATACGACCAATAAAATAAAAAAAAAACATCCCTTACGTAATTTACAGTAATCTATCGACATGGCGCTCGGCTGGCACGCACCTCACTACTACGACTAGGCTGCTTCAGTTTTTGCGTCCGGATCAAACCGCCGGGTATTTTGTCACACAAAATATAAATGTAGTCTACTTCCTTCCTTCATTGGCGCTGTTTATCTGAGTGATTAATTGCTCCTTGTACCGCTTTCAGCGACTAAATGGAATTTATGTTTTATTACTTATACTCATGAATAGCAACTCAACTTAATATCTCTATAGATGCATGTTTCGTATTAAAATTACAGAATTTTCAAATTATTTCACATAATGTAGCGTAGATATGTATGGGAAAGATAGACTTACTTAGCTGACCTCTGGCAAGTGCATCGTTACGAGTTCAAGTTGCTAGCTTAGAGCACGAGTTTATTGAGTTTCTGTTTGTAGTAGGTATTACTGTGTATATTTTTTTTTTTTACTTAATGACGTAATCATATAGAAATGATATTATATTAGTGTTCAATGTTTGTATTGATATAACTATTATAATATAAAATTATAAAACACGTCTAATATTGCATCAAGTTTTCGCCTGTTATGTATGTAATTCGCCTTAATAAAAAATAGTGAAACTACTGTGTTTTTTCAAGATTGTGACTGATAATGATACAAATATATATTTATCATTATTAATAGAATGAACATTAATCATCAAAAAGAACGATTTCGTCATATACGTATATAAAATGGCTGGCATTATATAAAAGTGGTATGAATACAGGTAGGTATGTGGTTCACAGTTCAACATAACAAACCACATATCGGCCTCATTGTAGGTAGATACCGCACCTACCTACAACATCGCATAGGTCTCATTTCAACAATAGACGCTCCAGACACGGCAGAGCCCGCCTCCTTTGGATTTTATTTATTCGCTACTAAAATGTAAAGTAGAATCTATGGGCGATCGTGAGAAAGTAATGATAAATACATCAATTTTAACATCGATTCGCTTTCTCGTGACGCTGAACTGTTTATTAGATGGGATATAAAGGATCGGGTAACCGTAGCCCGGAGCGAGGCCATACTTATTGAAATTACTTCTGATTGTAAGCGTAATAGGCGCTTGGAAGCCAGTAGCCTTCTAAAATTAAGGTTTTTGTTCGCAACGCATGAATTAGGCGGTTTATATGTTGACGATTGGCACGGTCGCTTCGTTACATACAATGTTTTGTGATTTTTGATTGCGGCTTAGTGATTGTACGCACCTGTCAGTGATATCGACGTACGAGTGCCTTACGTGTTGAGATGGAACACATTTGACCGAAATCTATTTATTATATTTTCAATAGCAAATATATAACTGTGATAGAAATGATGATATTAAGTTGATGCTTGCTAAGAATAGATTATATTAATGTCTACAAATTTTTACATATTTTTTTTTCTTTACATATTTTACTTTTACAGATTTTTTTTGAGGCCAATCGTGGCGCAGCGGCACGAAGTGTGACTGTAAAACCGACTGGTTGTGGGTTCAATCCCCACTCGAGGAGATGAAATATTTACTACATAAATAATATTTTTTACAGGTTTTAATTATACGTTTAAATCTTGTTAATAATTATCTATACTAGTGTAATAAAACTAAAGAGTTGATTTGTTTGAACATGCTAATCACAGGAACTACAGGTTGATTTTTTTTTGCTTGAATGCTGGAAAAGGCTTTTTATCGAGGAAGTTTTTAGACTACATAATATCAAGTTAATCTTTTCGATGTAACCCTCTACTGAACCTGATGTCAGATTTACCACGTTTATTTGACCACGGAGGCGAAACCGCATTTAAGAACTAGTGAATAAAAGTAAAAATATGATAGATATAGATATATAATAAAATTGAAACCAGTTGTGGCGCAGCGGCACGAAGTGTGTCTTGTCTGTAAAATCGACTGTTTGTGGGTTCGATCCCCACTCGAGGAGATGAATATTTACTTAAATTTATATTTCCATTTCATCGCTCAGATGTCGAGGTTAAGCGCGGCGTTGATTTCTGCCACTCAACACGCAATGCCTCCAGAATTCGACAGAAATTGGGGGAACGGAGTGTCTTAACATTAGGTTCCCTGTACCTGCTGCGTGCGGGATATAGCGTGAAGCTGAATAAAATTGGATACATAAAAATGATCGATCTTAGTTGTTAGTTCACATTTACTTAGTTGTTGCCCTAATGAATACTCCAAGCGTATAATATAGATGTTCCTATACAATTGTAAAATTTAGAGACGGCTATTAAGGCTCATTTTGAAAAATGTTCATCAATAATTTTTAACTTTACAAAGTCTTTAATTGAAAGCATAAGGTGTAGAAATTATTGGAACAAGATATTAAAAAGAAGCTTCCCCCTCTTTTTTTGCATAGCCGGGTCGGCAGGTTCTATTAACCTAACGTTAAGGCACTCTGTTCTCTTTCCGCAGAATTTTGGAAGCATTATCTGTTGAATGGAGGAACTCAACACCGAACTATGTCTACCAAAACGAAATAAGAAACAATTTAAATGTTTCATTTTCATATTAAATCAATCATCAGTAAATAACAATATCTTGTAGAAGGGTTTTTAGTATAAAATACACATAAAAACTAGAAAAATACTGAATTTCATGCAATTTTTAAGAAAAGATTGTAGGTACAAATAATTCAAGGTAGAACTCTAATATGAGAGAGCGCTAGTACAATGTTCAAAAGGTAAAGGTTCACATCTTGCTACGTTTAAATATTTCATGGTTCTTCTGCATTAATATATTCAATAGTTACATAAAAATAAAGATTTATTTACGTTAATATTGTATAAATGTCATTTAAATATTCTTTAGTAAGTAAATAAGTCCTAGATTGTATGGTAATTCTCCTATGAATCTTAAAATTTAACCAATTAAATATACACACGCAAGAATTGTTATATTTTTCATATAATTTTAGATTTTGATCCCTTTTCCAAGTGATGTCATAAGACTTTCCCGTTATATGGCCAATTTGTATGGCCAAAGGAAGCAATCAGAATGCAGGTGTTACTATCACTATTTTAGGCCGGCGAGAATCCCTAGTTCGAGTAAATGGTGAGTTTGATCGCTCTATAGTCGTGTAAGATTTCCTATCTATTGTAGGAATATCCAGAGCGTCTGCACCATGATAACTACTGCATTCGTAATCGGCTTAGCAAAGTGTACAGGACATAGGTGTAAATATATCAAAATTTTCTATTAATAATGCTTTAGAGGAAAATTTTGCAACTCAAACTTTGGTTTGTAAGAACCATTGTTCCCACGATATGAAAATTATTAATAAATTGACAAATAAGGCAATTGTGGCGTTCCAATCGATTTGGCTGTCAAAATAAATCGTGAGTTGACTGCGTCCATTCCGATCAAAGCGTACATTTGAATTTAAAAAAAAATAATATTAATTAAAAAAAAAAGGTAAATCATTATATCATAACAACAATTCAATCTAGATGAATACATATATACCTACCTAAGTACATACATACTCGTACGTCTTTCATATATAAATTTATTATTTTAGTAAAATTGAACCATACATATAAAATAATGACATTTAAAAATTGCAAGAACGAGATGTTCTGCTCTCAACTATATACATATTTTTTTTATTTAATTTGTATAATAGCGATTGCGTATACGCACATAATTGGTTGGTATTTATATTAAGATGTGGGAATGCACGTTGCAAGAGCGGACCGTATAATTCTAACTCATAAATTTCCAACAAATAATACATATTCCAATGCAATCTCGTCTGATTGATGTCAAGTCGTAATATTAACTCACGACTACCCTCATCATGCTGGTTCTTTTGGAAAATAAAATTAAATTTACACTTACTTGCAACACTACTATGTTTAAAAGTTATTTTAAATCTTAACTGTGGTTAAGGGGCCAGTTGTGGCTCTGGGGCGCAAGCGTGTGACTGTAAGCGCGACAGGTTGTGGGTTCGATTCGCACTCGAGGAAATGAAATATTTCATATTTTCATTTCTTCGCTCTGGTGTCGAGGCAAAGCGCGACGTTGAGTTCCGCCATTCAACACATAATTCATCCAGAATCCGGCGGAAAGTGGAGAGTGAATTAACACTAGGTTCCCTCCTACCCTGTTACATGCGGGATACAGCGTGAAGCCGAAAAAAAAACTGGTTAAGTATATATTTTAACAAGTAAATTGGACAGCACGAAACTTACAATGAACACGTTAACTGAGCTGAAAGGGAAATACGGAGTCTCCTCGGTAGTTAAGCACCATGTTCTGGTGACGATTTTCAGTTAAGCTTCAAGAAGCGCTACAAACGTTGTCGCATCTTTGAACGCTTTTGTGCGTCTACCAGTCTCTATAATTATTAATGAAATACGATAAGGCTTCGTGTTCACTTGCGATGGTAGAGCGAAGCTAATATATTGTAATTGATATTAATATTACTAATTGCCAGTCGTGGCGCAGCGACACGAGGTGCGACTGTAAAACCGACTGGTTGTGGGTTCGATCCCCACTCGAGGAGATGAATTATTTACTTACTAATGTATAATCTAAAGATATGTTATTTTATTTAATATTCGTATGTACATATATATGTAAATAGGAATCCAGATATGAGAATATTATCTATCTACTTTTCAATCAGAGGTAGTTTGCTGAGATTTTTTAGATTCATACACTCACTTGGATTATCTATTTTAATTTAAATACGGTGTTACATAGGATTATGGATATTTATGTGATATAAAATTATATGTATTATCTTATGCAATGCCTCCAAAAATTCAGCGGAAAGTGTGGAACGGAGTGTCTTAACACTAGGTTCCCGCTGCCTACCCCGCTATTTACAGGATACAGCGTGAAGTTGTTTGTCCATTTGTTCTGTCTTACGTATTACCTTACTTAGTGTATGATAATTTTGAAAACAGTTAACTTTTCAATTTAATAATTTGTTATCAATATACCAGTTTTTTAAATGCTAAGGTATTTATTAAAATATTTACTAGATTTTTCTTTTAGTCTTACCAGTGAAGACCAAGTATAAGGTATTTGTCTACCGAGAGCCAGTAATCTCACAGCCCTCTTAGTAAACGTCTGACGTCCTATCGTATCAGTTAGAATTTCTAACTATTTTCTAAAACGTTCGGGAGCTTGTAACCGAAATGTATGCATTTATTAAAACTTTCACTACTAACTATTTATAATATAATCATAAATAACTAAATATATTGAGAAAATATATTAAGAAAATTAACCAATACTATATTTAAAGTGAGTTAAATTCGTATGGGCAAGTAGGTATTAACGGTTTTCATAGAAAAAAAAAATCAATTGTCTGACATCATTAAATATTAATATAATAACAAAATAATTAAATCAAAATATATATTTTCAAACTTAATTCATATTGTATTTTATTTTTTGGGCCAAATAGAAAAATATTACTTATGAATTTATCATCCTTCACTTAACTCAGCTTTAGGTTATAAAATAATTTTCAGAGTTAGTAACTTCTGATATAGCCTACTTTGAAGGACCGCCAATTATGGAGGACGTCCCGAGGCCCAAGATTTAGCCCAAAAATTAAATGTCCCGCTGTGGACAGGCATTGACACGCTTTTCACGGATTCTCTTATCTCTTTATTAAAAAAAAAACAAATGATGCAATCAAAATGCGGCGTTGAGCTACGCCGTTCCGTGTTGAGACACGCAATGCCTTTTCTGCAAATAATCTTTTTTTGTTACTTCAAAATTTTATTACCAATTTTTTATTATTTAATTAAGTTGTTATTTAAGTTACCAATAATTTCATAGAAATTTAAATAAGTACATTCGTAAGTTGCTTTATTCTGAAGATTTATCTGTCACTGTGTTGTTTTACATATGGTAAGCCAAAACAATATCGTTTAGGTGTAATGACATTTTTCCATTTAAAAAAAGATGTCTATCACCATTGAAAGCTTTATTTAAAACTAAAATAAATGGATAAATAATATTAAATCCTCATTATTTAAATTATTTGTCGGATTTTTGGCGAAACAATCCCGCAAAATTTATATTTAAAAGAATCATAGGTGAAATAGAATTATACTGTAAACACGACAGGTTGTGGGGTCAATTCCCAGTCGAGAAAATGAAATATTTAGTATTTTTATTTTCCTTTCTCTGGTAGGTTCCTTCTTAGGTACCTATGGAGAGAAAGCGGCGTTGTGTTCCGCCACTCAGTATGCACTGCCTTTAAACATCGACGGAAAGTGGGGAACGGAAGTGGCGAAACACTAGGTTCCCAAGTTGCCTCTGCCTACCCTGTTATATGCGCGGATAAGCGTGAAAATAATAATAAAATCTCTACAAATTGTCATAAAACAATCACAACTGAGTGTTAAAACATTCCATTCTCCACTTTCTATTGAAAACAAATATAAGCACTACATACAAAATATACCGACACTCTTAATAGTTCACGTCACCGCAGTTCTCGCGCCACAAGACATCTAATATAAAATCCACGAAGTACTTTACACGCTTATTTTAGCACAATTTTGGTGAATCAACCCCATAAGCGCACTCGTTCGCTCAAACCACTGGCAACAGCACTTAATCCCGGATATGTCCCGTCACACTGGCAGAGGGTCGTTGTTTATACAACGTAAACCTATATTTATTTTTTCTTCATCTATTTCATATGCGCATACATTCATGTAACATTTTCCCAGGTGGAAAAGCAGATAGTGTCAAGACACTCCGATTGCGTGTTGAAACTCAACACCGCAAACAATCATCAGTCTAGGATATAAAGATATTTATATAATATTAAAAAATACGTTTAAAGGCTCATGTGAGTTTACGAACGAAAAAGGTTTTTAAGAACATATAACCTAGATTTTTAAGAACATACATACATACGTTTTCGATTTCTTGTAATGTAAAAGTATATGAATATTAGTATATATCATAAAAATAAATAGGTAAATAAATAATATAGATATTTATATACATTTACGCGCGCTAAACAAGGTTCATCTCGCACGCCTTAACATTTAAATACACAAGACGCCCCGCTAAGACCCGGTTGAGTTTGAACAGTTGCGATCGAGTAGACCCTCCCATAGACCACAGGGCGTACGTAGCCCCTGTTATTGAAACATTTAGTGTAAAATAATTAGGGAACGCCCGCGGTGTCTATATTGAACACTGTTTGTGGAAAATTAGTCGACATCTTCGTGTCGTGATTGGAAATAACACTTTTTAACTCGATTGTCACTAACGATGTTATAGTGCAAATCCTTCTCATTTTACTTAAAAATTGATGTTTGTGTATGGAAACTATTTTTTTTACAGTGAAATAACAGAAGTATTCATTAAGAATAATGTTTAAATATATGCCCGTCTCCTTGTGCCTTCTGTCGAGGCATCACTCGGTAATGTTTCCTCATAGGATGAAAAGAACTTGGCTTGATTCATCCGCCATCCCGCGTGACACCAGTTTTCTAGAATACTCCTCTTAAAGGCGCGCTTAGTGTCAGCATATTGGGTCTTAGCGTTTCGAGCGATTGCCATTATCGCGATCATGCGAAAAGAAGGGTTTTTTTATGGAAAAGACAAGGCAAATGAGCGTTCCGTCGAACCATTAGGTGGATGGTAAGTGATTACCGCCGCCCACGACCCCGTACAACACCAGAGCAACTACAGGTGCGTTGCCGACCTTTAAGGTGGGTTGGGCGCCGGAGCCCGGAGCATTACCTGATGCGAAACGCAGTGGCATAAAATCACTACTTAACGCCGGTTTTACATGCCGGGGGTGGTGATGATCCGGTCAAGTCTGCCCATGCGTGTTGCCATTGCTGGCGACGTGACTCTACCACACGTACTTTAGTCGCCTCTTACGACACTACCAGTACCAGGATGATCCTACTCTAGGCCGTGATCACACGGCACAAGAGGTGGTCTCGAAGACTGAGATCATCGACAGAGCAAGAGAGCACTTCATGCAAAAACACTGATTGGCTAGGTGGGCCCAATTTCGGCCTGATATGGAGTACTATTACTCATTTCTGGCCTGGTGCACCCCAGTATCTGCCATTCAGATCAACCCAATAATCTATGGGCTTGACACTTTGGCTTTGGATAGAGACATCCCCTTGCTGTGCGTGTTCTCTACCACATTTATGATGCCACCGAATTTTCCCACCGCACAGTACGTCACAAGCTCAAATATCATCCACACCATCTTTCATCTCACCATCATATCACTACCGTGCGGTTTGATAGAAATTTCCATACACACGCCACAAAACCTTTAGAAAGGCCTATCTGCGGCAGTGTTCCTGATATGATGTGGGTGCCTTCAAAAAGTGCGTCTATCTCCACTTTATAGGCCGGCAACGCATCTGTTGCTACTGTAGTGTTACATGGGGTTGGAGGCGGCGGTGATCACTGGACAACAGGTGACTTGCACATTATTACGTATATTCTAAGTTCAGTCCTATGGAATACGAACAACCAGAATCGATAATATTATCGATACAGATATCTGGCGAGATCAGCGTCACGCTGTATCCAGAGTACAGCGGAATAGGCAGAAGGAACCTAATGTCAAAACACTCCCTTCCCCATTTTCCGCCAAATTATGGAGGCATTGCGTGTTTAGTGGCAAAACTCAACGCCGCGCTTTGCCTCGACACTAGAGCTTTAATGAAAATATCAATTTATATAAATACTTAATTTCGTCGAGTAGGGATCGAATATATGTAATTTGTACCCACAGTAGCCGAACCCATTTTAAACACGACCAAAACTTGTTTGATGAAAGTACCCTCCAAATTTATTTAAATCGTATAGGTAAAGAAATAAAATCTAAGTGTTGTACAGAACATATTATGATGATAATAAGACCGTGTTCAGTCCAATTAATTAAAAAAAAACCTGCAATTTTCATCTTCAACAAGCATCAATATATCCCCTATAAACTGGATGTTCTACCCTGTTATTATATATTAGTATTTATAAACATAAAATATAATTTTGACGTCAAAAGGAATTTATTTATCGCATGGAGCGACCGGTACCATGTAATTTTTATCGTATTAAGAGAACATATCAGTAAACATTTAATATATTGTTGCAAACTATATAAGTATGTATATGAAACTTATATTTATCCTTTTACACAAACAGTAATAGTGTTATAAATATGTAAAAATTTCAGCTTCACGCTGTATCCAGCACAGAGCAGGGTAGGCAGAGGGAACCTAGTGTAAGACACTCTGTTCCCCACTTTCTGCCGAATTCTGGAGGCATTGCGCGTTAAGTGGCAGAACTCAACGCCGCGCTTTGCCTCGACACCAGAGCGAAGAAATGGAAATATAAATTTAAGTAAATATTTAATCTCCTCGAGTGGGGATCGAACCCACAACCAGTCGGTTTTATAGTCACACTTTGTTCCGCTGCGCCACGACTGGCTTCTGTATTGTAAATATTTAAATGTATATATTTTGTAGGTTCGATTTATCCTATTCTGAAAATACTTAAATAAATTATTTATTAAGTATATAAAATTTATTATTGCATTATTTTGAAGATTTCCAAAGAATTAGTTTTGTATAATTATGAAAAAAAAATCATATACATGTGGTATAATTTAGAAATTATAAAAGTTATATAATTTATAGGGAAGACATAATAAGATAACAAGAATAGTTTGAGATCGCAAAGTCTTTGGAAATTAAATTAGCAGATACCTACAGGCATTCTTATGATACAAAAAATTTCAATTCGAATCGAGAATAATGACACGAAAACTTTTTAAGCTCTGGTAATGAATACAAAATAAGTTTAAGTTGATGTCATTAAGTAATGAGTTATTAATTTTTTAGCGAGATTACATTGGGTAAAGTAGGTATTGAGCAGGTATGTCTTGAGATATATCAGTAGGTATAGTCAAGTTAGCAACTTAAAAGGATAGCTGGACTCTTTTAAGGACACTTATATATTCACTTAAATCTAGTTTTAAGTTATGTATGAAGAAATATAAATAATGAAAAGAAATGTTATCCCCACAAAAGGTACGGACCGTGAGTCTGTTAAAAATTAAGAAATTATAATCAAAAAAAATTGTATAGAGAGGTAAATATTAGGTACTACGTTTAAACTTTCAAAGTATAGTAGCCATAAATTATGCATGTTTCAAATAAATTATTTAGTCTGTAAATGGAAAATCCGCCGCAGCAGGAAGTTCTTTTTTTTCTTAAATTCTTTCATAAGTAAGTGATAAAAAACTTATTATAATTATTTTTTATGAAAAATGACATCTTTTTCATACTAAAAGATTGGTTGCGTGATCCTTTAAAGCCATACATACTTAGGGACTTGTATTACCAAAATTTGCGTTATCAGAAATATCTGGTCAAGTACGAGTCGGTCTCGTCCACCGCTGGGAAACGGAAAATATAATTTATAAAAGTTGATAAACTTGAGTTTACATGCATACATATATATGCCCGTATGTATTCATTTTGTATGAAACATACTTACAGTATATTTGAAATCAATTCTTTTAATACAATTTATACTTATATGTATATGCATTCATACAAAAATAATAAAATTATAGAATGAACTACAAATATAAGTTTGTAATTTTTTTTTATAAAACACTATCAATTTTGAGTTTTTATCTTTATTTGTATTGTAAGTTCTAGCTCCGTGGCAAATTTCATAACGCTGGGTTCACGAGAAGTAAACTATGTATGCATAAATGCTCGTACATTTTTACTGTGTTTACTTGATGCTTGATTTCTCCGTGCGTTCTCGAGATAAATGGTCTTGACAGACGAACAACAAAGTAAACCTATAAGAGTTCAGTTTTTACCGTTTGAGGTAACCATAAAAATCAGACCTTCTAAACGCATGAGGCACGGCTCTTAGTAATTTCCATCTGGCAAAAGCCGTAGGTATCTAAAAATAGTTTACTTATGAAATTATAAAACCAAGAAAAATGTACCTATGAATAAAAAAAAAGCGCTACAGCTGTCATGCACTCATTCTATAATAATAACAATATATTTACATTAAAATAAGGTATTTAAATCGAACAAAACAAAATGTATTTAACATAATTTACAAATATACATCGAGAAACAAAAAAAAGCATAACGAATGCTCCTCTTTTATTTATAAAAAAATATAATATAATGTGAATAAACTGTATATACAAAGTTCGAATGTTGCCCTTGACATTTCACAGAACAATAATTTTGCTTTATGTTGATATGGTAAAGTATTTAAAACAACCTGTTCGTTTTTATAACAATCCATTGGCTATATGGTATGAAGTAAGTTCAATTAGGGCATTGTATATAATATCCGAGCATTATGTTTATTGACGAGCTAGTTTGGGTAAAGTAATTAATGTTTGTATAAAATGTATTATTTATCACATTCTCTGGTTAATATGAATATTTTATATAACTATAGCATATATGGTATTATCGTATTTAATAGCATTGTTGGGCAACGGTCATTGGTTCTAAATGCATTATTTTTAATATGGTGTAGGGAGATACGTCTTTCGCCTCTTGCAGTGTCACTTTCACGAACTTTCGTCTAGTGGTATCAACTACATTTACTGTCTTTTTCTTGTAATAATCAATGTCTTATTCGTCTTATAGTATAAATAACTACATAACTATATCTTTTCAATTATTATTTCATCACACAATCACTCCGCCATCCCATAAATATAAAAAGACCATCGGTTACTCTGTTACTGGCAACACTGTTGTCAGTAACGTGGTCTCTTATTGATATATTTCCGAATATAAAAATAAAATAAATAAAAATCTCATCACCATCACCATCTTTCATTTCCGCTTAATCATCTGATCCGATCAACCTATTGTAAGATTTAATTGTGTAAGTTGTTAGTAATTTGAATTTATTAAATTGTAAATAAAATCAAAGAACTAAACTAAACTAAAATCTAATTACGAATTATGAATTATACAATTATTTTAATAATTCAGTTCACTTTGTATATATAAGTAAACCTAATATACCTAATGGCGCTAATTAAAAACATAATAATAATAGATTTCATACAATAAAGAAAAAGTGATCTGCCCAAGGTGGATAGGTGATTAACAATATGTATAATTCCTGGGTAATTTAATTATTCCAATGGTTATTACTGCATAACCCTTTAACGGCCAATACAATTTAAAATGCCAACGATACTCCTAGTTCATAACACGTACAAAGAAAAATTAAATAAAAAAAATGTATTACGTTTTATACTTGTTTCGCGCGAAACGCCATCTTTTGACTACAAATAATAACTAACTCATAGACGCCCTCTACATGTAACGACTTGTAACACAATATACTCCTGGAAAAAGTTGCACCATCTTTCGGATCGATTTAGAATGTTAGTAGGTATTTCACTGTAATAAAATTGCAAGACTTCAAAAATAATGTTAATGAAAAGTAAAAAAATAGTCCACAATAAAATTTTTAACAAATTACTTGTTTTTCATAATATTTCATTAATTTTAGGATTTCCTACAAAAAATTCCTTTAAAATTCGGATTTATCTGAAAAATATGTAAAAATCTAAATAAAAGTGTCAACAACGATTATTGTTACTTCTTATTTATATGACATAGTCACATAGTCACAAGTCACGACTTAAAAAAAAATATCGTTTCCATAAGTACTTGCTCTAAATTTTTTTTGTTAGGTACTTGCCAAAATTAAAGTTTTGATTATCTCAAAAAAAAATATTTGTAAAAACAAAAACCCCGGCTGCATCAAACTAAAAAGAAAATAAACAAGCCCAATAGTTTATTAGGATTAACAATCGGGACCTCTTTAAATTATACGGGGTTCCTGGTAAAGATTTTATTGATTGAAGAATTACTTATAGGTCCCGACTGTTAATCCTAATAACCTATTGGGCTTGTTTATTTTCTTTTTAGTTTGATGCAGTCGGGGTTTTTGTTTTTACAAATATTTTTTATTTTTAATTTTTTTCTTAGAATTTATTATGGTAATGATAATCATGATATACCTTTTTGAAATCCTGAAATTGAGCTCTTGAATTTGATACCCATATTGTAGTATTCGAAACGAAAAATTTTTTTTTTACTAAGTCCAATGGTGTACCACAGCCGCCATAATCATTTTTGATTAACGTCACCTACCGAAGAACACTTGGGCTGCTAATACGAATCTAACAATATCTCAAATATGTAAATCCGTTCAGCGGTTCTAGAGATATGAGGTAATAAAGAATATTACATACATACAAGATACGCGCGAAAACCATAACCCTTCCTTAGCAGTCGGGAAAAATTGCAAATATAAGCGACCCGCAAATATTTTTTATTAAAGTTTTTACTGTCTTTTAGGTTCATAACAATTTTCATGTACTTTTATTAAATAAGAAATATAAAAAACAGAAAATGAAACCAGGAAAGTAAGGCCTGGTTTAATTTTATTCGAAAAACAATACAATACAAACTTCTAATTTAATTAAAAAGTTTTTAGACAAAATATTATTTAAATAACAACACTTGCTTATTTATGCTGCGAAAATATGCAATACTAAATTGTTAACAGATTATTTTCAATTTATTTAAAAAAAAATCTATAACTATTCATTTTTCAGCTGTGCCAAATGGCATTTTCTTGCACTGTTAAACGTATTTTTATAATATTCGATTTTGTTACTAAAATTTCCGATTACACGTTACTAAATAAAAGTAACAAAAAAGACAGTAACGAAATATATGTTATTTATTTTTAAAATAATATTTTACATTTATATTATAATTTATTTTTAAAATAATATTTTATATTTATATTATAATTTATTTTTAAAATAATATTTTAGTTGTTACAATTGAAGTTACATGCTTAAATTAACGCATTATTGTACTGTACGTATTTAACAATTATTTATTCATAATTATTGCTTAATTATTTTTGTTCATAATTATTGTTTTAAGCTTTATTTTTTTATATCTATAATGATTTTTTTTCCTTTTATGCTACATACTAAAAGTGCCAATAGTTGTTGGCATTACCCTATAACTTTTATATGCGTTGCACATTAGTATTAAGTTGTAACAAAGTTATTCACAAGTATAAAAGATAAAGATTACTATATCCTTATTCCTTGTCAATTCATTGCTAAATTCGACACTAAAATTATGATTTTTAATGACGAAAGTTGTCTTTGTTTCACATGGAATTGTAAGTTAAGCTACTAATACTAAGCGCTTCTTGAGTATAGGAAAATATTCCGTCCGTCCATCATAAGCAAAGCAAGCATAATAGTGCTTTAGATTAATCATAAATCAAGGTGAGTTATTTTAAAAGTTTCTCGTTTTGCAGAAAAAAATATTCTTATTGGTATGTGTATTAACTTTTTATACACATACCACTACCACTCTATTCGATTGTGATCCCAACATTTGACTGGAGGCTCTGGGGCACTCCTGTCTTTTGGATGTGAAATCAATAGTAGGTGTACAAATATAGTGTTAAACTCAGAGTAACATTTAGTTTCGTTTTTCATTGCAATCACTTCACTCAAAATATATAATAAGTATTTGAAGTGTTCAAGAAGTTTATATTTGAAAAATAGAAACACATACATACATCGCCATCTATCGGCAACAACTAGTACTAACGAATCTTTATAACGTACAAAATGTAATGGTTTTTTTTTATTTTATACTTATTTTAATACGTCGAAAGGAATAGTAATCGTTTTAATACTTTAGAAAACATGGCTTTTAATTAATATGATTTTATGCCTACCCTGCTGCGTGCGGGATACAGCGTGAAGCTGATTTTTTTTATGGTAGGTCTTATTGCTTTAAGACGATATTTTTTAACGAAGTTTGAACGGGTTACAGTTCAACTCTGAGTCATTTTCTACATCGCACTGGCAACATTTTCGGAAAAGAATGACGGTCGCCTGTATTTGAGGTAACAGCGATTACCCTATATATCCTGTCCCAATTCGTGGGGACAATTTTTCTAGAGCCTCCAAAAGGACCACCTTAAGGACCTACATTAATTAATGGGCGAAGGTGGACGCCAATGGCCAAAGGCCCTATTAGTCCTGATGATGTTTCCCTTCTCCCTTCGGGTAAAGAGTAGAGAGAGATAAACATTTCTGAGTGACAGTTGTTAAGTAAATATTCGTATCTTTAAAGCGGAACTTGCCAATTGTTCATTTCCTTGCTCTGATAATGAGGCAAACAGCTGAGTTGAATTCACCCAATCAACACACAATGCCCCCAAAATTCGGTGGAAAACGGAGTGTCTTAACACTAGGTTCCCCATGCCCACCTCGCTGTGTGCGATAAAAAGACATCAATCAGAAATTGCATTTAATAAAATATATACAAGAATGTGATAAAAACTCTATATATAAACCGTAAGATAAAATTGTATTACAATATCATATTCCGCTAAACTCGTGATTTCAATCATAAAAGTAGTATACCAAAGAGTAAAAATATCTTTGTCACCTTTATACGTAAGGCAAAAGAAATATATGGTATTATTAATAACTCACTTTTGTTATTAATAAATCATCTAATTTACTGTTTATTTCTTTTTAATAGGTTAGTATGAATCAATGATTCGACTGGACTTTAGAATATTTTATATTTTAAGATATAATATATAATATATAAAGAAAATATAGAAGACCCTAAGCATACGCCTATAAAATTTAAATAGTGTGACTCTCTGACGTATATTTTATATACATTGGTATTTGCTATGGTGCCTGGTGATAAAAATAAGCCACGAATTTAGAGCTCGATTTTTATCATAGTACACAGAACTTTGCACCCACATAGATCTTCCATTATTTTGTCAGTGAAGTCGAAAACTACGCATTACTCAACATTTAACTTAGTTTTCATTTTATATCATTAATTTTGTAAGGTAATTATTACTATTAAACATTAATAATTTGTTATTTTCATAATCGTTTTATTTTCTTGATAGTAATTATTAATAATTATCAGTTTTCGGATTTTTCCTACTAGAAGATTTTTCTTCCTAGAAGTTGTTTAGGTTCTTAATAAGAGAGTGAGTCAATCACAAAAATATCGATTTGTAGATGTTTTTTTATCAGCTTTACGCTGTATCCCGCATACAGCAGGGTAGGCAGAGGAAACTTAGTGTTAAGACATTCCGTATCCCACTTTTCGCCTAGTTCTGGAAGCATTATGTGGCGGAACTCAACGCCGCGCTTTGCCTCCACACCAGAGCGAAGAAATGAAAATATAAATGTATATATCGAGTGGGAATCGAACCAACAACCAGTCGATTTTACAGTCGCACTTTGTGCCCCTGCGCCACGACTGGCCTCATTTCATTTTTAGATATTAATATATCAATAACCGTATGAGTTAAATTGTTGAAATATTATAGGCTTCTCTAGCTAGTTAGTTTTAATAAATATGATAAATTTCATTCATGTATTTCACCAAAATTAGTTTATTTGTTATGAAGGGCTCTAAAGTAGATTGCATTGGTTCGCATAAAATATACATTACTAGTTTCCAGCTTTTTAATATGGTTGGACACGCTGGTGCATGTCTTGATATAAGCTGCTTCATGCTGTATCCCGCATGCAGCTGGGTAGGCACAAGCAGCCTAGTGTTAAGACACTCCGCTCCCCACTTTCCGCTGAATCCTGGAGGCATTGCGTGTTGAGTGGCAGAGCACAACACCGCGCTTTGTCTCGACACCAGAGCACAGAAAGGAAAATATTAAATATTTTATTTCCTCGAGTAGGAATCGAACCCACAACCTGTAGCGTTTACAGTCACACACCTGTGCCCCTGATCGGATATGCAACAACGAATAAACGAATTAATGAAATGACTGACAACTTAATAACTTCTAATGCTATAATTATAATAATCTAAACTTTTTTGTATCAAAACACCTATTAGTCCGTTAACGAAAATTTTATATTTTGATTCAAATTTTAATACTATAAGAAAGTTAAACAAAATAAGTAATTAAAATAAATATGTTATCAGTAACGTATACGTTAATATATAAAGCGAGTCTGTGTATTAATCTTTGCGCGGGCGCAGGCTCGCTACCTGGACGGCGGCGCGGCGGCGCGGCGGCGGCGCCTGCGTCCCTTTCGCTCAAGGCTACATGCGCGTACGCAGTTATAACCCTTAAAGTCAAGTGGACTATAGCCGCGCCGCGCGAATATCCTTTGCACACTGCCGGACTTTTTTCATTCGTGTTGGACAATCGAGTCTTGAACCAAACGAAAGAAATAGCAGTTTCGTTCGCATTACATTTGAGTACATCTTTTAATTTACAGTATATAACACATATAATCTTAACTACAGTGACGTTTCCAAAACAGAGTAGAAAAGAGGCGAGTGTGCAACGTGCAACAAACGAAAACATGTTGAAACGTAAACAAACCAATTGTCACTGTCAAATCATCGTGATCAGTACTGGCGGCAACGGAATACCGGTATGCAAGTTTTAAGAATAACATGTACTAAGCTTACCTGTATAAAAAAAAAGATAGCAGCGTCGTCCAAGTAGGCTTCTAGAGTGTTGTAGTTTAAGTTAGAGCGCAGTGATCACTTGGGAGGATTATGACGTATGCCTCGGATACTCGATGTACTGTGTAGTGTAACGGGCCGGCGGCTGGCGTCGGCGCAGGTGACAGCGCGACGCCAGCGCCGCGGCGCGCGGCGGCGACCCTGCACAACCGGACCCCGCCCCCGCCCCCCTCCCTCCCCCTCGCCCTCGTCGGCCACCACCGCCGGCCTGCGGGCCTGACGCACGGCGCACCCCTGCAGACTTGCAGAGGAACACATCCTCACGTCGCGGTCGAGGCGTCGTGAGCTCATGACGCGCCGCAGCTTCATTCGTCTACTATGTAATATACAAATTTATATTATTGTTGTTGTTGTTATCTACTGTGATAACACGCCACTGCTATATTTAACTATTTTTTTATTTAAGTTCATATAGAAAACATTATCAAAATCGTAATATTATTTATTATTAAAATAAAACATATTTTGTTGCGATAAAATGTTAAGGATTAATGTTAAGGTTATAATTAAAATATATGGAGTACATAATACTATATGTATTAATATTAAATACAACTCACACATTAGATTAATATATGTATATTAACTAATCAAATAATATAATTAAAAATTGAATTAAAACGAATGTAAAATATTTGTAAACAGCGATTATTAAAGTGCTAGCCCATGCTCGTCATACGTGACGAAGATTTTCTCGATGGCAGTCATATACGCGGCTGTCCTCAAGTCTAAGCCCAACTCGTGTTGTATTGCAGTCTTTTTCACGTTCTGAAATATAATTAAGAAATCATTTCTATTTTTTTTAACTTAACTTAGCTTCACGCTGTATTCCTAGCGGGGTAGTCAGATAGAACGGAGCGCCAAACGCTACGGTATCGGTTTTCGATAATGTATTTAAACTAGAAAATAGAGACATATATATCTATATTTCTCTCCCCCCCGAGAGAATCTTGGAGAGTAGAGGTGAGCATATAACACTTGGGTCGCAAGTTCCAGGCACTACTCTGAGCTTCTCACCCTGCAACGCGAAGGATCCTGTAAGCCCATGGCACGTTAAGTATGTAATTTCATCTTTGCAGCTTTATCAATCTTGTAATATTTCTTATAATATCATCGACATTTTTTAATAAAATATTAATTTACGACAGTAGCATTGTCCCCTTGGGTGCCATTAAGGTGAAACGGATACAAGGCCTGTCATTGCAGTTGTATACGTAATAACTTGATAATTCAATTAATATATTATCTGCAATCAGTATAAAAAAATTAAAAAATGTACGGTTCTTAGATTCATATTTTGTGATGATCCCGAATGAACTCCTCAGACCACAATAAAGCTATTTGTTATTTGTTTTCGATTAGTTCCTTTTATTTTGTTTTAACTACTGCTAGTGGGAGATACAGCGTGAAAGGAGAAGAATAGAGAACCCGAGATCCTAGTGTTACGACACTCCGTTCATATTAAGACAGTTCCGATCTTCATTTTCCGACGAAGAGACATTGCGTGTGGCAGAACTCAACGTCTCGTTGTTATAGAGGGAAAAAATGAAGAATAGAATATTAACTATTTCATTTCCAAGAGTGGGAATCGAACACACAGCCTGTCGCGCTTACAGTCACATGCTTGTGCCCCTGCGCCACGACTGGCCTCTATATAAATCATTATTTTTGAATAAAATATACAGCGCCATATTTATATTATCATTTTTACCTACCTTACCTTATTCTATGTGAGTAGTAAAATGCTAGCCAAAAATATCAAAATGAGAGATCGGTTACTATCTAAGCTTACTTTGCAGGCATTTTCCATTGTGAACTCCAAACCCGAATGGACAATGAGCTCTTCAGAAGCGCCTGACATCAATGACTGAAACTGCTCGGTTGGTTCAATCTTCGCAGACACATTCGCCTTCTTTAAGGACTGCTCTACTGATTCTTAAAATGTAAAAAAAACTTTTAGAAAATAGAAAAAAATTAAAGGTATTTTTGTTTGTGTTTTGTAAGGAAACAAATATAATAGTATATATAACTATATTAAAAAAGTGCCTAAATACACTCAATTAAAATTGAGTAAATAAATAATCTTATAATTCGGGTGTGCGCAGCTGCGGGCGGGCCGCTATTTATTAATATGAAATAAATACCTAGTAATGCATTATTAGAATCTCTCCAGAACTTGATATTCAGCTTCCCGAAGCTTACGTGATTGAGATTCTTCAGAAACTCAAAGTAAGAAACGGTAACACCGCCCGCATTAGCCAATAGATCGGGCAGCACAAGGATCTTTTTCTCTCGTACCATGATGTCAGCTGCAGGAGTAGTGGGTCCATTGGCGCCTTCCGCTATGATCTGTTCAACGCAATGAATTATCTATTAAATCTTTATATCCCTTACATTCGAAGACAGCTGTGGTAGTTACTCCACTCTCAATTTACAACCCATCTCGAAATTGTTTGTTGGCTATCGGAACTCAACGCCGAAACAGACAATGCTAATGAAAAGCTAATATATTTTAGGTGGTAACATTACCCAACCTACAACTATGACCTATTATTATGTACCTATGTAATTTTGATCTTTGTCTGCAGACCTTACAATTTAGTTCTTTCACGTTATTTTGCGTCAAAGTCTTTTCCATAGCAGCTAACACTAATATATCGTGTTTTTCATACAAAAGCTCCGGACCAACTTCCGTAGCGCCAGAAAATCCTTTTGCACTACCCTTGTTTTTTGTTTTGTATTGGTGAAGATCCTGAAAACCACAGTGAAAATAATTTGCTAACACTGTAGTACAATTTTATAAACACAATTTTTTCTAAGGACTTCTTCTCATTAAACTAAAAATTGAATTGTAGTCAAGTGATATCGAATGAAAAAGAAAAATTTTAGCATAGAGTAAATTTGGAGAGGAGAATAGTATATTTTTCAAATGACATGATTATAATCAGGCATGTTGTACCATTGTATTAATTCCTTCTGGGTTCTTTAAGTTACAGTCGCTCTCGAGAACTCCAATAATCTTTACTCCTTGCTCCTGGAGGTATATAGCGGTATAGCTGCCCACATTGCCAAATCCTTGAATAATGGCCGTTTTGTTCTAAATGAAACAGTTTCTTTTTTAACATATCATTTTAAATAAAAAAAAATAAAAAAATACTTGCTTATATAGAATACGAATTACACCTTAAAACCTGGTTCGAGATCAATAAGTTTCATCCAGTGTTCGTCGTGTATGAATGTAGATATGGTGAGGAAGACGCCGCGGCCGGTCGCCTCCACTCTACCGTGGATACCACCGCCGTTAATAGGTTTCCCCGTAACACAAGCAGCCGCGTTTATGTCATGGTATCCTAAAGCAAAAATGGTAATTATTAATTTATAACTACCTACATAATTCATAATATGTAATTCGACTTCTCATCTTAGAGCATACAGCTGCTTTTCAAAAATAATATTTTTTCTATGTGTGCTTAAACCAAATTATGAATATTATTTTTTTTTGTTATTATGAATAATTGTAAATAACATAAGTAAATATACCTAAGGTTTTTATATAAGTATCTACAATCCACGACATTTCTCTACTCGAAGTATTAACGTCTGGTGCCGGCACGTCTATTCCCGCTCCTGAAAGATATTTAAAATGTTGCTTATAATTCATCAGGTACACTTGTACATAGATAATTCAAAAATCAACTTCACACTATATTTTCACAGTACTCAACACGTAATGCCTCAAGAAGTCGACGGAATATGGGAAACTGAGTGTTTTAAGACTAGGTTTCCTCTGCCTACTCTGCTGCGTGATTGCACAATTGACAGCGTGAAGCTGGTAATAGATAAAACTTTATAAAATAGATATACCTATTATAATAAATAAAAATTGTAACTGAGCTCTCGTGATGGTGTTGTCATAAAAGAAATGTTTTCCGGTTACTCTGTTTCAAAACGTATAAATAAAATATTACATTGACCTATATAATTTTTCTTGGCCAGCTCCAGTGTGTACCGTCGAGTAATTCTTTGCAGCTCAGCCACCGTGTACTTCCGTGGATTGATTGCTACTCCTGTGTACACATGAGAACGTAATAGTTAAGTATTAGACAATAAATATAAAAAATGTTGAACAATATATTATAGGTATAATATTGATGAATATGATTATTTTTTACCATATAAGAACTTAAAGGGAAAAAAGTTTATTTTTATAAAGATTTATATCAACTATAACCAGTCGTGGCGCAGGGACACAAAGTGTGACTGTAAAATCGACTGGTTGTGGATTCGATACCCACTCGAGGAAATGAAATATTTATTTACATTTCTTCGCTCTAGTGTCGAGGCGAAGCACGGCGTTGAGTTCCGCCACTCAACACGCAATGCCTCCAGATCTTGACGGAAGGTAGGGAACGGAGTGTGTTAACTCTAGGTTCCCTCTGCCTACCCTGCTGTGTGCGGGATACAGCGTGAAGCGTGAAAAAAAAGCTACCTCTCGTAGAATTCATATCCAACGTATTTATTAAACCTACTAGCTACTATAAGCAATACGATCAAATTCCAATATTTTTTTTTTAATATACCTACACGTCGTATCTAAAACTAAGAAGATATTGTAACTGACTCCCCGACCGAATTTTAAATACATACAGGGTGGAAGTGTCAGCACCACTTTAAATGAAACCACAGTTTTTACTACTCTATATTTTATATTTGGAACAAGTCTATCACTGCATCATATTTATTAGTAACGTGGTAAGTTACGAATTTGAATCGACCGCCGCCGGGTGGCATTTACGACAACGTTTCCGACGCTCGGAAAGTCTTTTAAATTATATATTTATTTTATCATACACCATGGTAGGTATCGTTATAATATATCATAATGAGGCAAGACGTCCCTAGAAGCATAACACAGTTGACTAGCGACACTAGAGAGTAGCTACCCGCAATTTAAATGCCGAATAATGTTAAATATTTTTATTATTTATTCACTTTTTGTTTCGTCTTATTCTCGGATGATATAAAAAAGGAGAAACATGTTTTATATATAGGTATAACGCTATAATTGTTAAATAAATATTTTATATGACAAACATTACTTTGCTATTTTGCAAAAAGAATTGAATCCTAACCTCCTTTAGCTCCTCCAAACGGTACGTTACAACAGGCACATTTGTACGTCATCAACGCCGCCAACGCTTTTACTTCTTCTAGGTTCACTTTGTCGGAAAACCGTATTCCTGAAACCATGTATTTTTGTATTTTTTTACAATTTTAAAGTGTTATTCCACACTTAGGAAAGAAAACTACTTTTTAGAAACCATACGCCTGCGTCGAAAGTATTGCCGCAGGGGCACGTGTTTGCGATTGTAACCGCTACCGGGTTGTGGGTTCCGGTCCCACTCGAGGAAATGAATATTATATTAATATAATACTTTCGATTCTTCGCTCTGGTAACGAGGCAAAGCGTCCGCTACTCAACATACAATGCCTCCAGAACTCGGCGGAAAGTGGGAAACGCGGACTTCAAGGCGTTCAGAAGAGTGTCTTAACACTAGTTTACCAGGTTCTGAAAATATATATGATATAAGTATATTAAAAAAATACACACATGCACTTTTCAAAAAAAAAATATAGTTGAAACAAAATTAGCGGAGACTTAGGTTCGGTACTAACAAAATTTCTAAATTTACGTAGTAGGATTCTCTATTAAATACTACAAAATAATAACAGGCTAGTACTAGTTTACTTATACTGATTTTGCAAATTTATTAGTATTTTTGGATTTCACTACATTCCTTACATACATACCCCCTTTGCACGGCAAGCGGTGCACGCTGTGCTGAGATCGATATCCTTGAACTATTTCATAATCACCATTTTTACGCTGCAGAGGAAATTCAAATTGCAACGAACTGTTGCAGGACCCCATTACCTTTAAAATTGAATTAGCACATGCAAATATTGTATTAGATAACTTTAGCTTTAGGTTAATTGTAGTTGGGTATTTTACTCTATACACATTTTAAAAAAAAACTTAAAAATATACATTCGAGATAGCTTAGATTATAAAGAATCAGAAATGATAAGAATTAGAATTAGTTTTAAAATTCATATCAAGATTTTCAATGATGCCATGATATGACGTTATATGATTAATGATAATGCTTGTTACTGCAAAGTGTCAACTGATTAACTAAACGTTGTAAGGCAGTGCTATTTTGCGCTACCGGAGTACCAGTCCCATTGACCCGTAATCTATAGTCCATAGTCAGTAATTATTAATCAGTACTTCGTAATCAGCAATCGGCGATCAGCGTTCTGCGATTCGTGATCCGTAATCACTGATCTGTTATACTTTGTCAGTGATCCATGATACTTAAACCATAATCATAACCTTACCGTCCGTTATCTTATCGTTAATCTTTAAACGGTTACATGCAAACCTCAATCAGTAGTCTCTTATCCTTAATCCATAACACCTATGAACTGTAATCCTCAATCCGTGGTTTGTGATTTAAGAATTGAAGAATGGTTAAGACCTATTGATATTTGATCATCGACCATCGATCATCGATTTCACGTTTGACTAATAATAATTTCAGGTGAAGGGCTAAAGACCAAATCTGACATATTTGGACTCAACGATCAGCCAAAGCTGGCAGCTTTCCTTTCTTTATGTTATAAGCCCTGAAAGGTGTTATAAGCCCTGAAAGGACACCCAACAAAGGTCTGTCTGTCAACTGTCAAGAAATATGAAATTTGGATGTTGGTTAGTTTGGCAGTTATTAGGTTTAACCTGCACCTTGCATAAAATAAGACCTAAATTTCGTTAGCCTATTTTTTATATTTTCGTGGAAATAATATTAGAAATAACGTTATCAATTGCCAGACATTTAGAATGGTTTTAACCCCCTGACAAACACATGTACCTTAATCTATATATATAAAAGGACTTGTGCTGACTGACTGAGGTAAGACACACGCAGAGCCGTAACCGCTGTTGGTAGAAACGTGAAATTTGGGCAGATGTTTATTTCATATTCTGGACATCCACTAAGAAAGGATTTTGAAAAATTTTAACCCTAAAGGGATGAAATGTATGGAAAAATCTTAAAATCACCACCGATTTTTATAAAAAAAAATAATTCAGACTGTTAAAAATATTTTATTGACCACGTGTTTCGTGGTTTTTTTAGAATTCCCCCTAAGTGTCCAAATAAGCGGGCGAAGCCACGCGCGCCCACTAGTAAGTTATATGCGCCCACGAACTTAAAAGGTATTATTAATATACAGAGTGTTTTTGTCAGCGCCACTTTAAATGAAACCACAGTTTTAACTACTCTATAAAAGTCTAATACAATAAAAAAAAATCTCAAAAATGAAAGTGATTTTTTTAAACAAATTAAATAATAAAATAATCGTTGTAAAACAAAACGTAGGCATAAACTTATCAAAGGGAAACTGCCGCATAAACCTCACTCCGAAATCAAATTGTAGGTATTGGCGGCAATGTTCAAAGATTTTTAACCTTTAGTAGTATTTTTGTAGTACTATGTGTTTACGTTATTGGTATCTATACATAACTGTGTCACACGAAATATAGGTATGGATAAACATCGTGAAATGAAAAAAAAATCCTACGTCTAAGCTGTTGAGGTATCTTAATAATTTTTTTTAGGTATGGGTTCAAAATATTTTACCCTTTATGCTGTTCCCGTAAAAGGAGCGCTGATGCTTCCATCCTGTATATATGTATATAACAATTACGACGGCTCTTAGTGTTATAACTATTTAAAATTTTAATAGAAACAGAAATGCTAATTCTTTAATATAACTTATATAAACAAAAACATCATATTTGTATACAGGTGGAAGAGGCAGCGCTCCTTTTACGGAAATAGCATATAGGGTAAAATATTTCAAACCCATACCTAAAAAAATTAATCAAGATGCCTCAACAGTTTGGACGTAGGATTTTTTTTTTCATTTCACGATTTTAATCCATACCTGTATTTGGTGTGACGCGATTACGTATAGATCCCAATAACATAATCATATACTACTACAAAAATACTACTAAAGATTAAACAACTTCGAACTTTATCGCCAATACCTACGACTCGATTTCGGAATGAGGCGTATGCGGCGGTGTTCCTTTGATAGATTTATATGTGGGTGCGTCGTCCTTACAAATGGCGTTTTATTTTAAAACCATAATTTTATTATTTATTTTGTTAGAAAAAATAACTTTTTCATTTTTGGGAATTTATTTTTTTCTGATTTATATTAGGCTTTTATAGAGTAGTTAAAATTGTGGTTTCATTTAAAGTGGTGCTTACACTTCCACCCTGTACGGTATATTTGTATATGTATATCTTATTAATCTATATTTATAATAAAATTGGTGTCTGTATTTTAATTAAAATTTTAAAACAATATTTTTTAATTTTTGTCTGTTTGTCTGTGGGTTTGTTCACAATCATCTCATAATCTCAGAATCGGCTTAACAGTTTTTTAGCTAGTGTTAAGACACTCCGTTCCCCAATTTCTGCCGAATTCTGGAGGATATAAATTATAAATTTAAGTAAATATTTAATCTCATCGAGTGGGGATCGAACCTACAACACAACCAGTCGGTTTTACAGTTACACTTTGTGCCGCTGTGCCACGACTGGCCTCTTAACCGATTTAAGTGCGGTTTTTACTATTGGATTCCGGCAAGCTGCTCTTAACACCTAGCATGGGCGTAGGAAGAAGCCGAGTGGGCCTGCCCACCCCAGAATAGTCTGGTACCCACTTAAGATTAATTCACGAGATTTCAAGATTCATGATCTTGATCGGAGTTTACGCGGGAAAAACTGCGCTTGCCGTGCATGCGTACTTACCGCCTACTTAAATATTTTTCTTTAAATACAACAAATTTTGCGAATAAAATCAAATAAATTTCCAAGAGGCTTAAAGTACTTAATGATCTCGGCGTGACACAGTTGCACAAGCGTGTGACTTTAAGCGCGACGGTTGTGGGTTTAGTTCCCACTTGGAAAAATGAATTAAAATTTATTAGTTAAGTCACTCAATACGCAATGCCTCCAGAAGTTGGCGCTAAGTGGGGAACTGTGTTTCTTAACACTAAGTTCCGTCTGTCTGCTCTGCTGTGAGCGAGATACAACGTGAATGAAACTGAAATTACTTGAACTGAGCACAGAAATTAAGCTTCTACCATGCTATAACGCTGTCAAAAGATATGAGTATTTATATATAATTTTTGCTTCGTGTGGTATGAAATTCGTCGCGTAATCAAAACTTATAGTATACTTCCCGCAGACCTACGGCTATTATATTTAGGACATATAATATAGATATTTCAGAAAAATAATATAGATATTTCATAGAAAAAAATCATTACAAACTAATATTTGTAGTTTACTTCATACGAAATAAGTGCATATGCCCGCAAATTTTCGTTTGTTAACTTTATTCACCGCATCATCAAAACCTATAAGGTATTACCTAATCACAATCCTTAAATTAATACAGAAACTGCATAAATAACATAGTTTAAAGGTGTATCTTACGTCAAGAGAACCCCTACTTAAAAAGCTTTAGAATACCTATATATTAGTTGATTCAAAAAAGTAACTAATACCTTTAAAATTCCTGCCACTCTTTGCTTTCTTTTCTTTTCAGAAAAATGTGTATGCTTCTTGAGATATTCAAAAAGGGCAGGTTCAATCACTTTAACAGCAAAATGATAAAAATATTCGACCATTCTGTAGAAGCTGGGGTTAGGATCGCTGATCACTTTCTGCAAATGACACGGTATTTCATAGTTTCTTATGCAACTTTTCCTAATTCTCACATTTTTATTAGTTAAAAGTAAGCATTTTGACGAATTCTTAAACATTATTTCAAAATAATATCCAATTCCAACGTATTAATAGAAAATGTCACCAATGCAATGACGGGATGCAAATGTTACTAATCTAGTATTTCTTTGACGTTTCAAATATTTACGATTCTATGCGGCTCCTTTATTGAAATAAAGAGATATTCAAGCAGGCATAGCTGCTTATCAATAATAGGAAAAATAATTAAATTAATATTTTACTTTGTAAATATGACATTTCCATTTTCATCTGATAAATGTTTTATGGTGTTGGTGAGAAGTGGTGTGATGATTGGAAGGTAACATTTAGTTATTATTGTCTTAATTTTAATACTTTAATTTATTATTTACATTATTATGTTTGACCCCATTGCGGCTCCGTAGGTCGGTGATAACTTAACATTTCATGTAGGGGAAGGGGAGAGCAGGGCATAACGGGGACGCGAGGCACAATGGGGCCATCCATGTACAAATAATAATGTTTACTAGCCCTGTTCTGTATTCGCTTATAATCTTTTTTTTTTTTTTTGCTAGTAATTTTATCCAATCTTAGGGCCCCGTGGACACGTCTTCTTTATGTCCTAATGGACAGGACACCATACCTTCGTGTTTACAGGACACCATAGGCCAATTGTTTTTAACTTAATCCCCTACAAAAGCAGATTTAGAAAAACGAGAACAAGTTAAACGGACTTAGAAGTCTTTAAATCAAAGTGAGTGCTTAAGCAAAACCTCAAAAAACAAAAACCACAAAAAACTCACTACATTGAAAATGTAGACGTGAATAGTGTCCTACATTATATGTATATTAAATATATTTCGCTTGGATACTTATTTTTATTTTTTGTAGCGTTGATTTCAAAACTATGTAGACGTAAATAGTGTCGTACATTATGTGTATATTAAATATATTTCGCTTGGATACTTATTTTTATTCTTTGGAGCGTTGATTTCAAAACTATGTGGACGTTAGACAAACGGGTCGGGTTCCCAATAATTTAATTACCATACGCTAGAAATCAAATTTGAAAACACGCAAATTTAGATTATTTAATAAATAAATGTTATCTCATAATTCCTTTTGTCCAAGACCATATTTATTAGACCCTAGATTATTAGTCCAGACTGCACAATAAAAAGAGCAAAGATAACAAAAACAACAAATTTGATGAAAAAATATTTTATTACAACACGAATCAGTTAGAAAATCAAAGTATAACTTAAAATAGTTAATGACGCCATTATTACAGTTCTCCCTAAAATTAATAATTACCATATTACATATTAAAATTTACATAGAAATTGCTTTGAAAAATCGGAGTGTAACTTAAAATAATCAACGTCATTAATACAATTTTTCCCTAAATTAATAATAACGAAGTTACATCTATCATTTACAGAGCAATGCGCCGCCGTCGCTGGCAGCCATACGTACACACGAAAACAACACGTTTACCATTATTGAATATAATTAAGTTATTACCGAGATAAATAAGATAAATGAAAAAGATTAAAAAAAAAGAAACTTATCAATTTTTTTTCGTTACATTAATTATCAAACTATCCAACTGTTCCATAAAAAACGCGGCGTCAGTCGGTAAACACTATCAAATATCATATCAGTCATTTCGACAATTAGTTAATTATTTATAATATATTTTTGTATCCGCCTATCTCAATATTGGGTGATATTTCATTTTATATGCAGCTCCGTGAAAAGACACCCGATACGAAGAAGTGGGGGGTACAACAAGCACTTGAGAGTCTCAAGTGAAGTGGTTGAACTAACACCGTGTCCACAACAAACAAGAAGATTGCTACTATACATAATATAACTGCAGTAAATTCAAAGCTCAAATGGGCCGTGTAATGAAAATATTATTATAAAATTGTAACAATCGTCCATTCAGTTTGTACATCCCGCAAACATTTAAACTTAATTAATTATATCACAAGTAAATCTAATTCGTGGATGGCGCCCACGCACGCGTCACAACGTCGCCTTTACCTTTAGTTCAAACACATTTCACAGCTATTATGTCGAATTTACACATAAAAAATGTACAAATTTTAAACATCCAACAATGTGCTATTTTAAATATGTATGGAGAAAAGAATTTAATAATTTCAACATCGAATTACTCTTTATAAAAAAAAAATTAATAACATATATTTTAATTTGCAAGTACATAAAGCGCCTTAAAAACGACAGTAATCATATTAAAACATTAATTCGAATTGAGTTTCCATAATTGGATGGATTTACTATTACATAATAATAATAATAATACAGATAGATTTGTATTTTCCATTTCACAATCTAATCATTATATTTTAGATATAAATTCCTTCTACATTTTAACATTATAAATTATATTGCTTTCGTATAATAATGATGTTATTGATGATATATTATATTTTACAATTATATTTTTCTATTTTAGACAAAGAATATGTATAATAATATGTAACATGACGTTTCATTATATAGACCTACAATTGCAATGCATTAATGTCACAGACGATTAATGTTGTTAAACATTTTAATAAACATTGTACAATACTCTTTTGTTTTTATTATTTTTGTTTGCGCAATTTTGTAATCACTTATGTGTACATAAGTTGAATATTGATATATAAAATTCTTATATTATAATGTATATGAATCAGACAATATTCTTACTATTATATAAAGATGAAAGTCGACGATCACGTTCATTGATATATATTTATTATAGACGTACTGAGATAAAACCATTACACAGATAATATAAATATATGTTTCAAGTTTGAACGTTGTACCATTGTTATATACATCATTCTTGATTCAAGTCAAAAGTAAAGATTTTTTTCATAATATAATAATTTTGGTATTATAGAATAACTAACAATTATAATAATATTAAACATTGTAAGTTCAAAGTTTCAACTATTAAAACAAATTTAATCACTATTATATTACATTGAAATAGAATAGATCATTATAAAGTCACATCGAATTATATATGTGGTTAATTAGCGGTATATAAATAATAATATGAAGTATTGTTCATTTTGTATTGAATATGTATGTGTGTTAATTTGAGCATTACTTCCGTATGTCACTGTCGCTGTCGCTGTCGATGTCACATCACTATCACTTACACTAAACACCGCAACGTCCCTATCGTGCGGCTATTAGACCATAAACAGTTTACTTTTTGAACAGCTTATTCCACTGCAGAACCTGTTTGACGGGCTGCGACGTTGATGGCTGTGTTTGTGGCGCTTCCCCCTGTTGCGCCTCCTGGAAGCCTGCAACATAATACACAACAACATCAATAAACAACCAGACCATCAACGCGAAAGTTGTGAGTTCGATCCCCACGAGAGGGAATATTTTATTATTTCCCAGCCTCCTAAGACAATTTGTGGCGTTGAGTTCTGAGCTGCCACTCAACATGTAATGTGTCGACATCTAGCGGGATAAAGAGTGAAGCTGTAAACAAAAGAAGTACTTTCTTTCTAATATATATAATTCTTGTAAATGCCAATTTCAAAAAACAACGAAATTAAAAAAGGCACGAGCGAAAACCTGTGAAAGTTGTTATCTTTATATTACCTCTCTCGGCGAAGCAGTTAAACATCTGCTTCGGCCGGACAGACTCCCATAGGGCGCGACGCTACTCGGTCAGTTCACGGTCGGACCCCCCCGCCTTGTCAGTGATGCAAGAGCGCGCCACTGATGCGAACAACCTGCCAACAACAAACATATCAACAACAACGACAACACAACAACACAAAATAGATACACAGACGATTTTTCAACATATAAACCGCCCACCCGAGTGGCGTGACATGACCGATTTGTTACGCATCTAATTTTCAACAACTATAAATATTGGCTTTCAAAATGTTTGTATAAATTTGCGAAAATAACAGTTGTACGGCATGACCTGACGTGTCACATGATACGTGCGCTTGACCAGTCAAAATGATATGTTAGTTTATCAAAATAGAAAACTCTATTCAACTGAAGTGCACTTTTCCATTTTTATTCGTGGTTTGTCTTAATATTTGTAGGTTATGACTAAAAGTGAACTTCGGTATTTTGTTTCTTATGTATTAATATAAAATATAATCTAATGAACGATGAGTGCCACGTCAGGACTATATTTTTGTTGGATTTTATATGTTATAATCGAGTGCAGTCGCGTCACTTTGGCGGGCGCCCCAGGCTTACGTCTTGAACGTGCAGTAATAGCCCTAGGTAATAACTCGTAGGCAAGACCTGGACGGCGGAAAATTACTATTTTTTATTTATTCTCATTATATGTAATTTAAAAATGATTTTGACAAAATATTTTTTTGATACACATTAACAGATGTATATACAAGTTTTGTTATAGCAACGAAGTTTTTTAATTGGCAATATATTAATTCCAGGGCAGCTGAAATGTACTATATATTAAAGTAGAAGTTACATTCGAATGTCCAATGATTTGATAATATTCAGAATTTTATATATATATTAAAAACAACTTACTTTTCAATTTCGGGAGCGCAATGTACAAATTCATGAGTCCAGAACTTGTAAATGGGATTCTTGATAAGTTCAATGAACGTGATGAGAAGACCCCACGGATGCGGACGGTTTACGATCAACCTTTCCAACAGCATCCTTGTAATTTGCTCCTGTACAGCTTCAGAGTTGGCTTCAGCGAACAAGTACAGGAGGCAGCAGCTGAAATAGTGCGTGTGGCTGTTCGGATACCGAAGCTGGTTAGCAATCGCATTGAGGAACAGGTACCTAAAAAGTGAAATATGTATAGTACACATAGTGTGTCTAGGTAATATTTATTTATAATTATATTCTATAAAAAGAATTTCAACTCACCGTCCCTCATAGTCAAAGTCAACAGTGAAGTTTTGGAATATATCCATATGAGCAGAATGTGCTATTGTAGACATGTTAGGTGTTTGTCCCTTAGATCTGATGTGGGCAATGGCCTGTGTGCCCACGTATAGCACCACCGCGTTCATCAACTGACTGTTGTATCTGCGACCGGGCTCATTCACCACCTGTATCATTTCAACACAACACAAAATAGATAAAAAAAAATCGAATAACGCAACTTAACACACAGTATAACAAGGTATACTTAAGCATTGCACTATCACTAAAAGCAACATAACCAAATGCTATGTGATAATAAGTGAAACATCTAATATTTGCCATAAAAAATACAAACGTCTTTTAAATAAGCATTTAAATGACATGCATTTCAGAATATCAGCAATTCATTGTACGAAGCATCAAATATTTAATGAACCACACGTTTACCTCAATTTCATAATGTAGGTATATGGGTGTATCATAATTGGGTATTTTACTCTAAATGAGAAAAAAAATCTAAAAATGTTATTTTCTCTAAACTTAGATCATAAGCAATTTTTAATAAATGTTAGTTATCAAATTTTTAATCTGTATTAATGCGCGAAACTCATATTACGTCATACGGTTTTGTAAACAACAATCTGCCATCTTATCAATCCAACGTTTAGGCGTAGGTTAATATCAATACCAGTGCGTTTGTTTACAAGACCAACTGACGTCATAGCAGATCAAAATGGAGTCCAACTTTTCCGGCGTTTTCATCAAAATCGTGCCAAATGTAAAATCCACTTTTGTACCACTTATTAATTGAATAAAAAAATATATTTTATAATGTGGTTTATAAAGAGCTTAGGTCCGAATTAATACACATTTCAAATTTTAAATGTAATACCCCATTCCCATTACCTGCATATTGCTGCGGAGCTCCGACAGGAAGGTGACAGGCGCCCGCGCCTTGATGTACGCGTCCAAGTCCTTCTTGAACTGCGTCGCAGGTATGATGGTGGCGTAGTTGATGACGGCGCGGGGCGGCAGCGTGATCTCGGCGAGCAAGTCCACCTTCAAATTGGGCGTGAAGGGGTCCGGCAGACGCATGTTCCTCGGGAACGCCGACAATATCAGGTTGCGCATCTGTATGCAGTTTGGTGGTATCTCGTCGCAAAAACCATAGTGGTAATCGCAAAGGAACTCGGGAAAGTCGTGGAGTAATACAAGGAGGACCTTGAGCGTCCCCTTATACAGCATCATGACGGGCGTCGCCAACTCCGTGTTACGCAAGAACGGATCGAGGAATTTGAAAAGGTCGATAAGCAGCGTCGAATACATTCCCCAGCCCTGGCAACAGTCGACATTTAGTAAAGAGAAGTGTGTAAATTTATGATTAAATTCAAAATAAGCGATGGTCAAGCAATGGTATCACAAGCGGTATTCAACTGTAAACACATACGAGCATAAAATTAATGAAATAATACCAAGACTTCCGTGATAGACTTGAACAAAAGAAAACAAATCCATAAGATACGCAATCAAACATAAGGAACGCACATGTATTTACAGATACATCATATCTTTTCACACACAGGCGTCTCATTGTGAAATAACATGGTTTTTAAAAGTTTTCAACTAGCAACTTCATTTTGCCCACTATTTTTTTTTTGTTTTATTATCAACTGTTTAAATGGTCAAAATAAAGTTTTACAAAGGCAGGTAGCGATTTCTAACTAACGAAAATGGGACGCGGCAACAATTCTGTTATAAATTATAAATTTAGTAATTTACTGTTATAATTAATAAAATACAAGATATTTTTTGTTTTCTTCAAATAGAACTGTGCCCGCGTCGCATCGCGCCTCGTGTGCGAAAAGACAATCTCATATTACTGGTTCCCAAGCAAAGGGTTGGTGTCGTCCAAGATGATGTGCTTTCAACCTCGAGCTTAACGACCTGACTTTTTATATTATTATATCTGTTTTGTAAATAACAAATTAGCTTCGTTTGGGTAAAGCTAAAAGGCAAACGATTAAAGTAAATAAATCAAAATAACAATGGTTTCGGTCATGAACTATCTTCATGTAAGCAAATGATATATTGGGCTTAGGCATTAACTACATATTTTTTTGTTCTAGAAACATTTGAATGAAAAAAAATTTAAACACGTTCTAAGAGAATAATCGCCAATTATGTTATATAGTTGAATATTTTACGATTTTTTTAAGAAATATAAAAAAAATCAGGTCTATAATTTATAAACTATGGTCCTTTGACACAATCTAGCTAATGTGAATGAAATTATTGAATATTTAGTATAAGAAACTTAATATTATAAGCTAATTATAAAAAATTCTATGTATGTATGTACGTGTAGGTATATGTATGTATAAGAGTATTATGTATTTAAATATCGACGTGATACATAATTTTGCATGGTTATATTAAAAAAAAATAATGTAAAACTTGAAATGCATATTTATTATGTATCACCTACAATTTACATAATAGTTATCTTAAGCCAGTGTTGCTTACATTTAAATATACAGAAATTATACATACAAAGGCCCTGATCTCTAATCCTCGTAGTTGTTGTTATAGTGGCCGTAATTTAAAGAGCTTTATTTTTGAAAGAGAAATAATATTAATTTTGCGCACCAATATGATATATATATATAAATCTCGAGATCAAAGCATTTTTCCAGATTGTGTCAAAACATCCCAAGGACAGGAATGTGTTAGTCAAAATTTTATTATAAATCCCAACTACGTTATCTAAATTAAAAAGAGAAAATTGATTAAATAAACCTGAATCTATTAAAGTAATCATCTACTTAATCAAAAACTTTGACTAACAAAAAATTTAAACCTCACAAAATGTTATACAATAAAATTATTATAATACGCGATCCATAACCCATATATATATAATGTACTAACTGTTAGAACCGAGTGACATGATTCTGGAGATCTCTCTATTTGTGTAAATGTTTTGGAGTGTGAAATAATGATAATATAATTAAAAAAAAAACATATTAAATATTTACCTTCTGTTGCGGTGTGACGGCGAGCACGCGGTTCACGAACGCCCTATGGGCCACGATCTCGAGCCACGCGTAGCAGAAGCCTGGAGCCACGCTTGGACGCACTATACGCAACGTATGGCAGAACGCTGTTAGAACCTGTACAGGACACGTCACATAAACAAGTTCAAAATATTCTTTATTGAAATACGACTTTTACAAGCACTTTTGTATAGTTTTGTATAAGATATAAAAAATATTTAGTCTAAGCTATACATGTCAAATATGAATTGCTAAATGTATTTTTATTATGTTAAATTACCTGGTAGTTCATAGATTCTAAAACTGGCTCAGCCATGTTCATGTCCAGGAATAGGATCAAAAGGAGCCTGTGGTACGGAAGCTGCTGGAAATTGGCCCCATGCTCCTCGTGATCCTGAAGCAGGCAACCGGCTATGATGCCTAAAATCTAAAGAAAACAAAGGAAATTAATTAACATATACAAAAATCTTTATGTGACAGTCACGACTTAACACTCATAAGAAACACGATAAGCCAGCTAAAAAGCGACCGAGCATTAATTAGGAATTATTTTGTATCACTTTAACCGCGTGCGCTGCAGAAATAGTTAAATATAAGAAATACTAAGTACACTGTACTACAAAAACATTAAATTTTATTAGTTATAAAATAAAATCCGCGATACTGTATATCTACATATGTTTCATAAAAATAGTCGCAATAAGGCATTTTATGATAATAAATAATTGGAAATTGCAAGGTGATATGTTTATTTGACAAAGATATTGTAAATCACGTGTGAAAGTTATTCCATCATCAAGAAAATTTTATGAAGATATGCTTTCGGTTTTATAGCATGTAATTAGGACTTAAACTTTTCGAGAAAATGTAAAATTTAAATCTTCAAAGCTTTGAGCCGCAAGCCTAGGCTTGAGTCTTTTCGCTGACATCTTAAGAAGCCACGTAGTGCTTGCACTTTCTCAAAATTATGAAAAATGTTTGAGTGTATAACTTATATAAACAATCTGTTGGCAAATGAAGTATTATAAAATAATTAGAGGCGGTATACGGACGAAGTCGCGAGTGGGTCTTAGCTCATTATATGCACAGAGTTTACATATTGTAATAAATAGTATTCTATTTAAAATGTTGATCAAACACAAATCTATATTGTTTATTTTAGCAACAAATAAGATTACTCAGAAATTGTAAAAAAAAAATGATTAAAACTACAAATTGCTGACTTTACATAAAAATGTTAAGTAGTAATATTATGTGCTGAGACACGTATATATACAATACATTGTAAGTGAAAACCAAATTAAATAAAAAAAACGTACCTTGTTCAACAAGTTCAGTTTGGGCGTTGGATTGCCTCCATCAGCTGTGTTCTTGATGAGGAGTGACACCAGTTTGATAAACGAGTCGCACATAGCATAATACTTTTCCCTCTTAGGAGGTACAGGAGGAGGATTCATCCTATCCTCATTTAGAAGTTGATATACACTCTCGACACACATTTGCGTAGCAATTCTGAAGAAGCGTGTGATCATGTCGTCTGACTTCAGAATACCGTTCATGTTCATGCGGTGAACATAAATATTGAAGTTCTGTCCTATTTCGATCTCCGTGAGAGGGCTGAGAAGAACGTTCCTCCACTCGCGAAGAAGGTTCTCGGTCTTCTCTTGGAGACCAGGCGGGTCGTCATACTCTCGTGACTGAGTAACAATCAAACAAAAGACAATCAATTATATACAAATAAGTAATTTCTACATAGAATATGATCCTACTATTCTATGTAGAAATGTAAAAACACAAAAGAAATAACTACTTTAAAACTAAACAATGAAAAGAATAGTTTGAACACAAAAAATATCTGTGATCAAAATATCAGTGATCGACTCTCGCTCTGATTTATTAACCTCTCTTTCACAATATTAGAACTTTAGGAGATAATATAGTATTGAATATTGAATTACTTTATAATCATACAAGTGTTAGCTATTTAGTACTTTTATAATTCTTTATCATCTATATTAAGTAATTTAATGATTAATTTAAATTATTAGTGGCTGTTTAAATTAAAGTTTAACCCCAGTGGTAAACTATAAGAGACTAGATAATAATTGTTTTCATATAATATAAAAGACTGTAAGTACAAAGTAAGTAATAGACTAAAGTGCCTCAATTACGTAGTAATGGTTTACACTCTACGCTAATACAAGTATACTTACTCGCACTTGCACAATGCCGTTATGAATGTGCGCAGTGGGTCCCAAAGGTGACCGTTCCCCTAAATAAGTGCTAGGATCTTGATTGATGCGTATCGTCTCTATCAAGGTGGCGAGACCCTCCGGCGGCGGCTGTCTGGAGTGGGACATGAGTCGCACTAGCGTCTCGGTGGTGTGGTACAGGTCGGACTCAGTCACGTACGCGCTGTTCCTATCATCGACTAGATACAACTGTACGAGTTGCATCGCGAAAGCTACAGCAACGTAGTTATTTCCGTTGTCCAGGAGATGCGTTAGCGCAAGATCATACTAGAACAAAAGGTGTGTTATAATACTTTCAGTACACACAAATGTCATTAAATTATTAGTTGTAAAAATATACTTAATAATTATAATACCTGTGGCATGTTTACAAGGTGGCTTCTAACTAGGCAATCGATAGCTTCCAGATTATATTTCAATTCATCCCTGCATTCGGTTATACAGTAGGTTATCTGCTTTGTAGTCCATGCATGTCCATAGACCCTGGCATCTTCCAGTAGCTTCAGAACACGAAGGTGGATGTCACGGTACCGAGTCATTATTTCCACGTGTTCAGAACTTGTTCCTGGCTGAACTATGTGCCCATCGAGCAAACCTTCCACAGCCTGCATAATTTTACGTCATATAAAGTCAGATTAAGCACATTTATTTCTATAAAAATAGGCGTAACGTAATAAATGTAAAGTATGAAAAAAAATGGTCAAGGGCGAGTCGGATTTGGGCATCCAAGATATGAAATTCATAATTGTAGGTCAAAATTAAAGTAGGTAGGTAGGTAAATTGAATTCAAAGTTTCAATTTATTTTTATGTCAACGAGAAGTTCCTACAATTACCGCCCTACCTTTGAATTATGTAGATTTAGAATCCACCACTCCAAATGACTGTAAAAATAATTCTGTTCCGTAAGAGTTCCGTTTTTTTTTGTTACAAGGTACGAAACGTCTAAAAAACATATTAAAATTTTAAAAGTATATAACAGTTACCCGTTGAAGCAGTGCATATCCAGAGACAATATCCCTGTTTCGCCTGGCCATGATGAGGCACTCGAGGAGAGTGTGCATATTGGTGGCTTGTACTGTGAACGCCGGCAGGCTCAGAGCGCTAGACAAAAACACCTCGGCAGCCGTTATCAGAGTACCCATCTCGTCCGTACCATACACCTGTCCAGAAAATAATTATTCAATGTTATATCATTCACTGCTTAATTTGATAATAATATAATAATTTTTTTAATAACACATTATTTAACTGTATCTTATATCCCTCTGGAGAACATTACTAAAATAGATAATATTCATAAAAACTGCATTTAATTAGTAAAATAACTAAAAATACATAACAACTGAAATTACAAAGATTTATTTATAAATAACACTAATTGAATTAATAAAATAACAAAATTCAACTATACCTGAGTGGGGTTCATAACTTGGTTAAATGCCATTGGTGGTATTTGTTCTTGAGCGGAAGGCTTCGGGATGAACATGCCTGGGTCTCGTACCGGCATGAAGCCTGGGATGTTGCACGCGAACTCCTCATATACGGCTATCTGTACCTCGGAAGGTCCGCCCACGCGTAGCCGGACCCTCTCGGGTATTCTTTCGGTCTGGTAAGTCAATACGATTGGGTCAAAATATCTTCTGCCCTCCTGGCGGGCAAGCTTTCTCATTTCGTAGTCGTTCATAAGCCTCTTATCGAGTTCAGGTAATGCCTTTTCTACGGCAGTCTTCTGGATAAAAGCGCAAGCCAACTCCATGTTCTCAGTCGCTAAAACAGCTGCTGCACTTTCAATAATATCCTTCTGCAAAGCATTTAACTATTATTTTAAGGAACCAACAAAGGGTACTATATAGAATTGCTGCACGTGAGGGGGAATACTCACCTGTTGTGGCGTGGTAGGGATAAGCGCGGTGATGAAGGCGGCCTTCAGGTTGGTGCTGATGGTGGTAATGATCTGCTCGCGGCACGTGATCATAGCCATGCCGGCCGTCAGGTTGCGCATCATGTGGTGCGCGCATGTACGCATGCGGCCCTCGTCGGGGTCGAACGCAAAGTCCTTGCGGATGATCTGCTCGCACGTCGTCAGTGCGTACTTAATGGACCGGTCCACCACCGGGTGGATCCATTCCTGGATGGACCGCTCGATGGCGGGCTTCACAAACTGCTTCAAGTGGGGGTAGTTCTGGAAGAGGATGATGTGCGGGTTGAAGCATATCTTCTGCCCGAAGGCGGAGGTGGAGGAGACGTTCACGTCGAGGTAGTTGAACCGGGGCTCGGGAAGCCCGATGACGCCCATCAAGCCGGGGTCGCTGGCGACGAGGCCGGCGGTAGGCGTGGGCGCGGCGGCAGACAGCTCTTCGGCAGGGATCATGGGCGGGGGCGGCTGCGGCTGCGGTTGCGGCGGCGGCGGCGCCATCATCTGTATCTGCGGCGCCGCCACGATCGCAGGGTTCACCGGGATCACGTTGGCCGCAGCCTCCTTGTTTGGCTTCGGTTGTGACAGTTGAAACTCAATGGTCCTCAATTTTTCAGGATCCTTTAGATATAGAGATGGTTTGAGGTCGGTGATGTCCAAACCTAAGTTTTTACAGAGCACTTCTATTTCAAACTTTAAATTTAATTTCAAATCAGGTTCTTGATGAAGTTCGGCCAATACATTCATGAGAGCCATGCTCCATGGGTTTGGTGGTTTGAATACGATGCTCTTGGCGCAGGATTCCAAGACCTTCGCAACAAACGGTACTACGTAAAGTAGTTCCTGTTGACCTTTATGATAAGCTTCAAGTAAAAGTGCTTTGAGGTCCAGATCTATATAAAGGATTGGTTGATTACGAGCCAACGTGAGCATACCTAACCAATGACCTAGATTCTTCAGTAAAGACCGATCAGAGAAATTAGCTATGCCTTTGTCGGATCGCAACAACACTCTAATATTCCTATATGTTTCTTTAGTCACCATTTTGTTTATGTCGCGGATTTTTAGGACGTCTAGAAAATTAGAATATAAAGCATGGAAATTAAGCTCAATAGACGCTCGTTTCATAACGAGGTATTGCGACAACCACTGATAGTATTCCTCTGTTATGATTTCTTTTAACTCTTCGCATTTGGTTTGTAGATTAAGTTGGCTGAGGTTATTGAAAATAAAGGCGGTCTTGTCCTGAATAGCTTCCGGAGGAGCATTTATCTTCTCGTCCCTATCAGTTGCAGTCAATAGGGTATCAATGTTGGTAGCATTTGCTATAGAGGGCCGACTGCCAATACCTCCTGCGGGACAGTTTGTAACCTTCGATATTACGGAAATGGGATTGTGCGCGCACACCACAGCCCTGAAAATAAAATATTTCTGTTACTGTACTACAGTCGCTACTAAAAAGAATTTAAAAAATCGATTGAAATTAATTAAATATACATAAGAAAAACGTTTCATGACTAATATTTTAATTTTATGTGTAAATACTTGCCTATATGGTGCTGAGACGGTAACAACAGCAGTCTGGTTCAACATGGCGGCCAGGCTTGTTGGCAGGACGGGCCCCTGTGGTTTAGTTGGTGGCTCTTGACTCTGCAATCCATACTCGATATATTCGATGAGATGAGGTGGAAACTCTCCAAAATGAGGTATGGCCTTCACGTGCTCACAATATTTATGATAATCTTTTAAACGCGACTTGAATCTATCCAAAGCCGCTATACCAAAGTAATACATTTTGGAACCTTCCGGTTTGCGTAAAGCATCTAAGACAAATCTTAAGGCCAACCCCAGGGATACATAGCTAGGGACTAATCCTTTTTCTATTATTCCACCAAATAACTGTGCAGTTATATGAAGCTCTTTGTCCGGGTATTGTGGAAAAAATTTATATTCTTCAAAAAGATTACGAAGCATGCACGAGAAAACTTCACGTTCTCTTTTATTTTGTGAGTCTTGGAACTTCTTTAGCATTTCTAGTACCTCATCTATCGATAATGTTGGATGCGGTGGATGATTGTAAATCCTTTGAAAGTAGCTATTCGCCTCGTCCTCGATCTCCTTTGAGACGTTATGCATAATTTCAGGGAAGTGTATGGGATCGGGTAAACGAGGCTTGTCCATCGCCGGTGTAGGTGGCATGCGAGCCAGCGCCGTCATGTTCACGTTTACATTGTGTTGCATTGGCATCATCGCGAAAGGACTATTAGGCCCCGCCCCCATTAGTCGCGACGGAGATCCGGGAGCAGTGACCAATGGCCCCAACGTGCCCGGCATTGCAAAAGCTGTATTCGCTGGCGCCAGAGTCATACTGGCTACATTTGGAGTCAAATTGGCAATAGTATCAACATGAGGCGTAAACAACTGAGCGCCTAATCCAGCAGGATTGAAAGGTGTTTCCAGTACTCGCGTGTGTGGACGAGCTATCCCAGCAATTCCAGGTCTTGCTTTGCTCAAAATCAATGTTTGACAATTAGCTATCACGCTGTAGATTGCTTCTTGCAACTCCTGCTGTACATTCGGTATGCACAATTGCAAGCAAGCCAGTATTGTCGCTATAGTTTCTGGTGGCAGTTGAGCGGCCTTAGGCAGCTGTTCCTCCGTCACTTTGCCTATTACTTGTGGACATCGGCGTTGTAGGAATTTCACCATCGCCGAAACGAAAGTCTCACCGTGGTCCCGAATTTTGTCGGTGAGCCATTTATCTAATTTCAGATATTCTCTTCTGGAAGCGAGACAGGCGAGGTCGATGACGAATGGGAATGATTGAACGTTCAACAATAAGGACAAGGCCTTCAAATCCTGCGCTACGTCTAGTATTCGCGAAAGCTTAGATTGATCGCTCTCGCCACGGATGTACCAATCGGCCATAGCGTGCATTATGATAGTTTTGATGTTAGGATTTTGTGTATGCCACGCATGTTGCAACATTATACCGGAATTAGGATGATTGCCGAGAAATATTGGAATCAAGTTGGTCAAAAGCTCTTGTCTAAATACAGTGACGGGTGGATTTATTTGCAATAATGCTAACAGTAAAATATCTGGGCAATGTTGTAAAGGGAATTTGAACAACTCATGAACTTGCATGTAGTAGCCTCGTTCTGATGCATATAACAATAGCTCGACTAAGTAAAGGCAACGCCAAGTGGCTATTTCCTTGTTATCAGTTTCTGGAGGAGATTTTAGAAGGTCAATAGACACTGGATGGAATGGATGATCAGCAAAACTAAATATATCGGGATGTTTAAGAATGTTTGAAATCAAACTCATTTGTCCCTCTAGATTTGTCCATCGCCGACAAAGGTACTCAATCGGAAATATGTTGGCCGGATAGCCGGCACTCTGAAGACCTAAGCGTAAAATTGCAAAAAGGAGGCTCAAGCCTTGTCTATCTGGTACTATAAACTCTGGATGATCAAGCTGCAGAATTACTTCTTTCCAATTCAAATTAGAAGCCAACTCCTTAAGAGCTTGAACAAACACTTCAGCATTCCATGTTTCTGGCCCATGTGCGATGGCTTCTTTCTTTGCTTCGTGATTCATCCAGAAATTTCCCGGAGTTTGTATTTGAGGGCCTTCCGGTACGGTCGCATGGTACCTGACCATCATTGAAATTATTCTTGCTACATCTAAAGCAGTAGGTTCACGAGCACCGAAGTTGATCATATTGTTTTTGCAATCTTCGACAGTCGATGTGAAGTTGTAACCGATATCTCGGATTATTTCAGCTAAAGAATTGTCCATCATGGCTGCTGTCATATCGTCAGTTGTGGTCATTTCCTCCAGAGGCGTTTTAGTATCGTCAGGGTACAGCAGTGGCGCTAGAATAATAGGCACTACTTCGCGAGGAAAATCAATACGTAATCGTTTCAGGAACAAGTCCTTTGTAACAGCTGCTAGTCGAAAGTTCTCAAACGCGAGACTTGTCAGTAGAGTTTGCAAAACTTCAGGGCTGCATTCCTGAAGACCTGCTCGCTCGACTTGATGTCCGCGCTCTGGGTAAAGAAATTGTAATCATTTATATATATTTTTATTTTAATATATTAGCTATTATATATAAAATTATAATTATCTTTGTTGTCATTTTCAAATTGGTACTGTCACATTTGTTAGTTAACAAGACTAATTACAAGGGTGTGCAGTAAAGTAAATACAAAAAGCAAACAACATGTCACATATTATGATTTCATTTGATATTAGCACCAGAGCTACGTAATATACCTGCGTCTAGATAACACTGAACAAAGTCCAAAAATCGTTTCTTTAAATGTTGTTTAGTTAGAGATACAATTTCAGGCTTTGATGAATATCTTCTCAGCACCAAGGAGAAGGCAACATCTTGGGCCGTCGTTAATTTCAGCAACCTGGCGAGCCGACTGAGTAATGTATTGAGGGGTTTTAGGACCTAAAACAGTAACAAATGATGTATTATTAAAATTACGTATTTTTATTACTTTGTTTAAAGTTAATTATAGGTTGTAAGCGCATATAAAAAAACAGGACGCAAACTGAACATCTACAAGAAAAAAACCGAACTGTAGTAATAGATTTCGAACTGTAGACATTGTAACAGAACTATAGATTTTTTCTTTTTGATTGATTCACCGTTCACCACTTTCTGCCGAATTCTGGAGGCATTGCTTGTTGAGTGGCAGAACTCAACGCCGCGCTTAACCTCGACACCAGAGCGAAGAAATGGAAATATAAATTTAAGTAGATATTTCATCTCCTCGAGTGGGGATCGAACCCACAACCAGTCGGTTTTGCAGTCACACCTCAGCCGCCGCAGCGCCACGACTGGCCTCCTGAACACGACTAAAGATATCCATTTTACATAAATTTTGTTTTAGGGTTGTATGAGCCTTACAATAGGCATGCTCAAATGAAATATATTATAAACTTAAACTTATTATTTTTATTTTTTTCTTATTTAAGTAAAGAATTATTATATAAAGTTTCTAATTTAATTATACTTTTCATATAATAACTACTTAATGAATACATATTTACCTTTTGTAAAGACTTAGTAGGTTGGTCTACAGCACGGCAAACTACAGTTGACTTGGCAGGGTGGCTGAGCAAAGCTGCAAGATGCTGCGCGAGGAGTGTGGCGTGGACACTGTATGTAGTGCCCTGTCGATCGTTCTCCCACGATGTCTTCGCAGCTTCAGTGAGCAGGCACCTCAGCAGTTGATTTTCTGCTTCCAAGCCATAGAGACTGACAATCTGAACCCAATATGCAACACATTTAAACTAACACAACAAACAAAAGAATTTAACAAACAAGCAAAGCTAATAACTTTCTAAATAAGTAAATAAAAACTTGCTATAATGAACTAAATATATGTGCAATTCTAAATTGTAAAAAGAAAATAAAGATGACAAAAAAATGTATCATAGTAAAGTAAGGTAAGCAAGTTAACTAATATTTAATGCATGAGTGCTAGGAAAATATTTTAAGTCTTACTTATAAAATTTATACATTTTTATGAATAATAAAAACATTAAACATTGTACTACTAAAGATATATATTTTATGAAACTAACATATGTTGAATTTCGCAAATTTATGCATTAAACAATAATAAAAAAAAACAATAACAAGTTTTATATCAACTTTTGGAAAATCATTTTTAGCTTCACCTTTTCTCCTGCGTATAGCAGGGTAAGCAGTTGGGAAATAGTGTTAAGACACGTTGCACATTGCCTAATTTCCACCGAAATTTTGAGACAGTGCATGTTGAGTGGCGGAGCTCAGTGTCGCTTTGGCTTATTACAAGAGAGACAAAATGTTAAAATATTAAATATTTCATTTCCATAAATGTGAATCAAGCCCACCACTGTCACAATCATATATAACAGTGGTGGGTGGGTGACTTTGACACAGCATGTGATCATTCACATACATACATACACAAAGCATTATGTCAATGATAATTTTGAATACAAAAAGGACCAAAATATATTCTTCTAAATATACTATTATATTTAAAAGAATGTAATGATTTTCTCCACAAATAGGTACTTTTACACCATTTAAAATTTAATATTTATATTTATAATATTACTCAATTAGTGCAACATTGGTGTATTAAAACTCCTTTAAAATTTGTAATCTTTCACATACATTATATATATATATATATATATATATATATCAATGAATATACATTTTTTTAAATAAAAAGTATGTACATTATTGTACTACATGAATGATATTCAGTTCAGTTTCTAAATTGTGAAGCTTCAAATGTGTTACATTTATAATATTTCAAAGTCATGAAAAAAATATTTCGCAAAGACAAGTTACATCAAAACCGGCAGCTATAGCAAGCAAATGTATATGTGGCAAAAAATATTCGCTTTGCATTTTAAATACAGACAATATGTTTACATATCATGACAAAAATTTGCAATGTTTAATGTTTTTAATAGACTTTTATAACAGCATTTTTAAAGAAAATATATGTAGTGGTTCTGCTTCTGATTAAAAATATATTTATTTTCATTTCCTTGGTCTGGTAACAATATAAAGCATGATATTAGGTTCCACCACTTTCACTCACATAATAGCTCAAAAATTAAGCAGAAAGTGGGCAACAGAGTGTAAGTAGATTCTCTCTATCCTCCTATATGTGAATTTCATAAAAATGTATATATATATCATGACTAATAATATATTAACGCCAATACATGTCAAGGTCCATATATTATTATTGATATTCACTAACAAGCTGTGATGTCTGCAATTAACAATGCATTTACTATATCATATTGTAATGTCGGTCCTTGAAGTGATAATGAATAAAAAGTCAGGTCGAAAAGTCAAGTGGCTCTTATACATAATTTTTATGTTTTTGAAACATTAACCAACTTATTTTATTAATTGGAATGCAAACTCAATACATAAATATATTAATAAAGTTAAAGCATTTTTATCACATCAACAGCAATACACTAAAATATGATAGAACTAACACATTTAGTTACCAATGAAACTAAATGATATAAGCAGTTTAAAGAAATGCACTTACTAAGGACAAACACAATCTACTATTTTATATTAAAAAATGCTGAATGCATAAAATGGTTCAACTAATTTGCACACAAATATAATGTAAAACTCACATTTGGTCTTCTTTTGTGAACATGGCAAGACATATAAAAAGAAAGTTTTTAAAACAATTTCTTAAAAATACAATCAGTAAAATGTAAGATAAATTATATTTGAAAAGAAGAAAAAAGTGCACTGTCTGGCAAAAAAATATTATTTAAAATAATCACAATAGTTCATATATTTGTTTTATAAACCATCTCTATTACTGTCTGAACAATTTGCCAGTATAGAAAAGTTCACTTTACTTTGAATATTAAAGTGATGCTTACATACCGACCACTCTGTATGTTTATACACATGCCATATACATTTCATTATATTAAGGCAATGAAATAAATGAGTTATTATTTTATTATACTGATATGTGTGGTTACATCTCAAAGTAGAATGCAGACATTAAATTTATATTATTAAGTAAATTCATTTTCTTATGAGATGCCATTAGGAGTATTTATTGAATATACTTCCAAAACTTCCATAAAACTTTAATATAAATATTCAATTATTCAATTTAGTACATTTTAACCTTTCATAATTAGTTCCTTCAATAAAACAATTGTGACTAAAATTATTGTTAGTAATGTACACATATAATAAGCAGTGCTTTACAAAAAGCAATTGAAACATCTTTTTGTTTAATATAACCTTATCTAACACAGAGAAATTTCACATTCCATTTTTAACATATCTCGTATATAAGAATACGACATAAGATAGAAGACAAAAAATTGGTCAGTTTCAGCTGTGGTGAATTGCCAAATCCCTATGAAACCGTGACATTATCACGAGTCGCATCGTAGTTGCTACACTACAAAAAATTACGAAACAGTATTTTTTGTTAATATAAATAGATAGTTTCATCAATGAGCAACATTTATAAACGCGCAAATTCACATTGAACCACTTTATACTGCTCTCCAATAACGGCACTTTACAATTTTCTGCTATCTACTTGATATTTTGGCAATAGAGCACAGTGCGATAATGCAAAAATATAAGCAATCCCAACTGTTATATAAAATATGTCTTATTACCAATTCAGCTCGTGGCTCTGACCGTCCACAATATGGCGACAATTGAAAACAAAGACAAACTGTAAAATGAAATAACTCACCTGAGACAACTCTTGATTAGTCTGCTTGAAATTCTTCTTATTTAAATTTGCAACGAGATAATTGATTTGTGATAAGCTAAACGTTAAAGAGTCCAGGTTCATAGTTCCATTAATGCGAAACCGAAAGCTTCAAACACGTTTGAAGCTTTCTCGATTTTTGACGAATGATTACGGTAAATGTATGTTCTTTTACAGTTTTTTTGCGGAATAACAACAAGCCTAAGGTCAACATCACCAATAATATTTTTCACTTCAAATTTAACATAATTTCAATGCCACTGCAATATTTCATTACTCAAAAATCTGCACAAGATGACGAAAGCACTAACCAGTCGGGTCGTTCGATCTCGTACTTCTTCGCCATTCGTACAGTACAATTACGTTATCTTCAAAGCGCAATGCTCCCAACATAAAGTAAAGATTAAAAATGAAAATGAGTTGCTAGAGCAATAATCATATTGTATAATGACTACATGGAATGGTATCCTAATTTATAAATAAATAATTTCTAAAGAATGCTTTCATATCCCTCTTCATTTATTCAAAAAGAACATATTTTAAAGAAATAAAAAAATATGAACAAATGCAAAATAAAAATTAATAATTATATTTTATAATTTTAATTTAAAATGTATTTTTCAAAGAGATTTTTGAATTTTATTTACGTACGTTTGGTACGTACTTAATTATTGAGTTCAAAGAGAGATATAAATATAATGTGTATATTACAATACTATACGGTAAAATGTTAATCTGCCTCATCATGGTCCATTAGATTTCGTTTTCAGTAAAATTATTTAAGTTCTGATGTTGGCAGCATTAGTTTTGTACATCCATGAACTATAAACAATCTATATGACGTCATTACCAAGGTATATGGGTAAGGTAATGAAAATGAAATATGGTAATAACAGATATATTCATGGAGTATTTCAAAGAGATGGCTGAAAAGCCTTGCACCCTGCCCACCTAGGATATATAACGTTACGTTGATAACATTTTTACAATTTTACCTACGGACAATATCTATATAATTCTAAAGCACCTTAATTCTATGAATGATAATATTCAATACTATATAATATAATAATACCAATAGGTTTGATTTTGATTTGAGGCCAGTCGTGGCGCAGTGGCACGAAATGTGACTGTAGAATCGACTGGTTGTGGGTTCGATCCCCACTCGAGGAGATGAAATATTTATTTAAATTTATATTTCCATTTCTTCGTTCCGGTGTCGTGGAAAAGCGCGGCGTTGAGTTCTGCCACTCAACACGTAATGTCTCCAGAATTCGGCAGAAAGTGGGGAACGGAGTGTCTTAACACTAGGTTCCCTCTGCCTACCCTGCTGTGGCCTACACATCTAGTTATCATTGGTAAATCTTTATTACCTTATCTTTAATTACAATATCGATAATATCGGATACAGGAGAAAGGTCACGAAAAATCACGAGGAACCCCCGCATGGCATATATAAAGGGATTGGCGAATGGTGACAGTAGACGAAGTGAAATACAGAAAGCAGTAGTCAGTTCTCTCTGAATATCCCACTAGGGATAAAGGGAAATGTTAAAAAATAAGAATAATGAATGAAAGAATTAATCGTTTAATTTGAGATATCTTTTTATAGTTACATAAGTTCAAGTAGCTTATATTTGTACTGTTCTACATGGAAAAATCAGTAATAATATTTATAACATTTCTATTACACTGAAACTAAATGCCATGTAAGTTACATAGCATGAAGATTCAAAAGAATGAATCCGAGTAGAGTTTAAAAGGACAAAATTTAGATACTATGTAAATTTTTATACATAACTGGCTTAATCATAAAAATTTCATCAGATGAACCATCCGTGAGTTAACTTATTAAAAATATGTCTGATATTCAGGACTACAGCCTCAGATCAGATCTATTCATCTCTTCTAAAAGTTAATAATCATTATTCTCCCTAATTGTCATTGCCATTTTGCATATAAAATCATTTTCTTCAACCACCGTCATTGGCTTCTTTTACTATTTTGCTGGCAATGCCGTAGCTATCAATCATGAGTTTATATAAAAAACATGTTGGAACTTTATCAAAAATCATTCAAGGTATGAATTCATACATGAAATGTGCTGGTTACAAATTTTGTTCAAAACGTCAATATAAATATATATTAATGATCACCGAAACATTTATAATGTAAAAGTAGTATTTTTATATACTTCAATCATGATTGATGTGCTAAAATTAGGAGAAACTTAAGAGTCGTCTCTGCGTTGCTGAAGCTTCCGTGGCGTCCTACAATATTCCCGGCCCTGGATGGTCCTCGAATATAACCATTAAAAATAGAAAATAAAGTATTGTTATTATTATTATTAGGGTGACGCTGTATGTATTCTGCACATAGGAGAGTAGGCAGAGGGAACTTGGAAACCTAGTATTGAGACACTAGGTTTCCATTAAAATATTTCCGTTCCTTACTTTCTGCCGAAATCTGGAGGCATTGAGTGTTAAATTGCGGATCTCCACGCCACTCTTTTTCGATAACATAGCGAAAAAATTAAAATATTAAATATTTAATTTAGGAACGAGCCTACAAGCCTGCCACTCGCTTGCATCTGTTCATTCTATTCGCTATGACTAGCCTCATACAACAAAATATGTGGAATAAGTGTGGAGGATAACCAAACAAGTCATCACCATTCAAATATTTATCTATAATTCTAATCTCAAATATTTATATATCATCAAATGAGTAGAATGTTTTATTTTTTTGAATTAACATACACAGTCGGTATTTTGATATTATTTTTTTTTGGGCTAAAGCGTAATTATCCGAATCGTATCAGTTCAATCGAATATCGATATTGAGCTAAAGGCAAAACGTGCAAGAATTTATGTTGTCTGTAAGTTGTGTGTGTATATGTGTGTGTATAATGTGACGGATCAGAGAAAAAAAGATAAAATTTGAAGACTACAATATATTGTTAGGTTAGTCAATTTTTTAAAATATCATTAGTTATGTAAGATTTTTGAAATTTAATAAAAGTATACTGACTTTTATAGTATTACTCTTAAAGCAGTACATTTTTTGTATTTGTATATGATTACTATTTATTTTTTTATTATTACGTAGTTCAAAAGCAAAATATTTTTTTTCTTCCTTAGAAATAGTCTATTCTATTTATTTTTCGTGAATATTTTGATATATTTGCACATGTACATGATATATTTACAAATGATCGTTTCTCTAGATACTAGTTTTGCGTCCATTATATAACAGTGATTGTAGGAACAATATATTATTTATTTCTAACCTTGCTTGAAAAAATGTTTTTACTAATAAACGTAAGTGACTTTTCCGTAATAATTTTGGACATTGTTTGATTTATTTCAGTTTAATGGCGATTGGAAAGTTCCTCCGCAGGAACTTGGTGAGCATAACTTTTCCAACCTTAGCAGTAACACTCATTTGGGCTGATTGGAATCACACTAATAAGTGGAAAAAGGAACAAAAAAAGTAAACATGGCCATATTTGGAATTACTCCTCGTTTTATTTGGTTTGGTGTCCCTCTGACTGGATTTTTCATTGGAAAGTATCTTGATGACCAGGAAACTCTGAGAATGACAAGTTTTAGGGATAAATCAATGCTTTTCGGAGGAAGAGTAAAGGAGGGTGATCCACCTTCTTGGCCCTGAACCATTATGTATTGGTTTAAATATTGAATGTAAAATTATTAAATTTAGTTAACAGTATGATATGTTTCATTTATATTTTCCTAAAAACATTTTCTTTTAAAATAATAAATAATTAAAATGTATTTTTTTCTTAAGTCTACAATGATGAATATGATACAGAATTTAATGTTGTAAGGATACATACATGTCCATATTTTTTCTTGTAATTAAAGCAATTGGTAAAGACTATAATTTAAAGACATCTGAGTAATATAATTCGATCAATTAAATCACATTAATATTTGCATGATTTAAATTTAAGTGATCTTAATCATAATAATTTTATTAAGTGACAATTCTTTTATATTAAATAATAACATTTATTACTGTAAATGCTGCTTGTAACCTTGTTTAAATGGTCTTTATGTTGCATTTACTACTTGTTATCACATAAACATGCAGCAGGTAGTCAGAGACACTATTATAGACATCCCTTTTTCTATATCTCACCCAAATTCTAGACTACCATGTATTATCTTATTGAGAAAACATATAAAAATATTAATGTAGAACCCTTGCCTACTGGAAACCGTTTATATATTTTCTAAATAAATATTTTTCTTTCCTGAGTGTGGAATAATATTTTAAAAATGTTATAATCTTATTGGAATAGAGAAATAAAAACAGTTTAAATAAAATTTTTATGAGCAGAGCAATGATTGTGAATTATATTTCCACTGTGTTTTCACATGGGTTTTCCCCTGTGTGGAAATTGAATTTACAATATATATATATTTTTATTTCCCCGTTCCAATGTGACAAAGTGTTGTGTTGAGTTGCAAATGTAGTAATAGCTTGACACTAAAGTTTTCTCATGATAGCCTAAAATATAAATAATTTTTATATGTCAATAGAAAATGCATGCTGTAAAACTTTTGTTGTGGTGGCATTTTATTAATAATAATGGTTGTAAGTACATAATGTCAATTTTTTCTAAAAATATTTAATGTCTAGACACACTTTCCTCTGACTGGATTTTTCATTGGAAAGTATCTTGATGACCAGGAAACCGAGTCACTTAAAAATATTTAATGTTTAGACACACTTCCCCTCTTTTATCTAAGTAGATAATGAATTAAATATATAAAAGGTCCCTGGGCTAATTAGTGTTTGGAGGCCTGCTTGTTAATTAAATAATTGAAATCTTATAAAAAACTGTTTTTAATGCCAATGTTGTGCAAATTATATTATTTGGAGGTCCAAGATGGAAGGCTTGCTCGCAGTGATCAATGACAGCCCTCATGAGGGCTGCAACGTTCCATTCGCCACATGAACCTCGAGAGAGCGCACTGATAGGACGTCCCCCCAAGGCGACGCGCACCAGTGCGTCCCCTCTGGTTTGTCAAGTGGTGACGATTGCAGCATTGGGGACCGCCACCCAACTCGCCATGTCCGGAACGGCGGGAGGTGGAGGACGGAGCTCAAATAGCTATGTGGAATGTAAGAAGAGGGATGGAAGAAAAGATTAATGATTTATTAGATGTAATGGATGATAGAGATTTGGATGTCGTTTGTGTGACTGAGACCAAGCGAAAGGCAATGACACAACCGATTTGCCGGGCAGTCGGGTCGCTTTTGGGTAGAGAGCGAGCGGGGCTGTCAAGGTGTATTTGTGTTATTGTCCTCTCGATTGGTGTAGTGCAGCGGTTGAATATAAGGCGATCGATCCGAGACTGCTTTGGGTTCGCTTCAAGTTGTGGTTAACAAGAGTATTCTTGTTAGTGGCGTATGCGCCGGTATCCTCAGCTCCGTTAGGTGAACTTGAGAAGTTGTGAGAGAGTGAGAGAGTGAAAGAGTGTTGGAACTGCGCGAAACGGTTACGAGGGAGTGCTAGATCATTATGGTGACAAGAGAATAAATGGGGCTGGAAAGCTTATATTGGAAATTTGCAAGGAAAGGAATTTGTTTGTGGCAAACACTATGCTTGACCACAAACAAATACACATATATACATGGTAGCGAACGGAAGGGAAAAAAATATTTATTGATTTAATCCTAGTGGAACAACATATTCGAAGCCAAGTCATGGACACACGAGTGTTTAGGGGTTCTGATCTGGGGACAGATCACTATCTAGTCGTTGCTAGAATAAGGAGTCTGTTCGTAGGTGGGCGCAGCTACATGAAGGAAGCAGCGATAGGGGTATGTGGTAAAGGAAAATGAGGCTTTTTTTTGCTCGATAACCTGTGCTTGATAGGTGTGCTTTCGAAGGACGGTGAAATTCTAAAAGAACAATCACACGTTTTGCAGCGGTAGGCGGAATTTTACAAGATGTATGAATGTGATGACGCCTCAGTCTCAAGTAGCAGCGAATCGCTGGGTCTCGATGCAGGTGATGGCGAAATCAGTGTAAAAGAAATTGAGAGTTGACACTGTTATGCGGCAGCGAAACGTAGGTATTACAGAAGGAGAATGAAAGAAACATGAATGCCGTGGAGACACGATCTCTTCGTAGGATATGCGGAGTCAGCTTAGCTGATCGAATCTGCAATGAAGAAGTACACAGAATGGCAGGTACTAGCGAGGATATCACGGTGAGAATGAAGAAGAACGTGCTCAGCTAGTTTGGGCAAGTCGAACGAAGGAGTAATGAAAGAATGGCAAAAAATATTTATAACGGAAAAGTGATCGGTAAGAGATGTCTACCACACTTGAGACCTCGGAGATCTCGGTTGACCTTCGAAAATACAGAATCAAAAATACTGGAGGAAAGTCACGTAAAAAGCATGGAACTGCCGGAGGGTATGTATGAAGAAGTTGATGTTAGTGGACGAGGCGAAAGATGTTTGCAGAGTACGTAACATTTGGCGCTCCGTTCTCTCTGACTACTCCACTAGGGATACATTGTAAAGCTAGATTAGATTAGATATTTATTAGTTCTTATTAGAGTTCATTTTTATTTGAAATAAAATTGAGAGTATCTTGTAGTGATGTTTTTTAAATATCTTTATGAATACGATAACCATAATAACAAGTTATATTTTTGTTATATTTTATCGTTATAGTTATTTTTTTAAAGTTATATTAGATTAATTAAAATCCTGTCTTATAACTTAATTCTTTGACTAAGTTTACTGGGGCAGAAAGTTCATTGTTATTTAATAATATTTCAAAGCATTACTCACTGTATTATGGATGTGATAATTAACTATTCCTTACTTATAATGTGGATACTTGTAAAAAACATCAAGTATCAAATACAAAAATATAATATGAAATATTTATCGTATTTCTTTAATATCTCTTAAGTAAGTATCGATGAATAAGTTCGATACATCGATGCTTAGCGAGTATTGCGATGTCTATAACAAAATGACATAAGTTATTTTAGACATGTCAAAAAATGATAAAATTGCAACTTTATCACATTTTCTTATAATTTTATAAATATTAATATTATCAAACAAGTATTAATTTATATATAATGTTGTCAATAAAACGTTTAACGACGTTGTCAGCTTCAAAGATCCATTCAAATGCACGATTAAATTTAAGAAATGGATGCTTTAAAAACAATATTAGTAAACACTGCGACTACAATTTTTTAAATATTTGTCGATCACTTTCCGTGTTACACAGTTTAACCAAAAAATCTAGGAATCCTGTAAGTATTCTACGAAAGAAGGTATTTTTTGTACCTAATATTATTGCATAATGAATTAGTAATATTATAAAATGTCAGCTTTATCAATTTTAAAATAAAATTATAGTAATATATAGAAAATACAAAGAATATAATATGTTTTTTTTATTTTTATAGCAGTTACAACACTTTAATGCTGAATATAAAGCAGTTTCCAATTTATTAGAGAGGTCTTATTTACCAAGTATAAGCTCACTGTTATGTAGTAGAAATAGTAAAAATATACACACAAGTTCCCACAATTATAAAGAAGAAAGTGACAAAGATAAGGTAAAAAGACATTATTTTCTATTGTATCCTTTATCATTCATATTATTTTATATTTTTAAAACATTTGAGGTAGCAAAACAAGATGTTTTTTTATTTATTACCAATGTATGTTTTTTTTAAATTACTCTTATTTTCAGGATAAAAAAAAGGGTAAGAATGATGAGCCAAATTTACCATCACTCTTTATAAAAGTAGCATTTTGGATGTTGACTACCTTTACTTTAATAATCCTTAGTTCACTCCTAGTTCCTGGAGATAATACACAGAATGAGGTAAAAAAAATATTTAAATTATTATTATAGTGTAAAGTTTATTAATTCAAATAAAAGGTGGGGTGGTTAATATGTTTCAAAATACAATGGTAGTGTGTTCAATTACCACTTGTTGGAATTATTTAGATTTCCTGGCTCTAGAAAAGACAAAATGCAGCGTTAAGTTCTACTACTGAACTTGAAATGTTTCAAAAATTGACCTAAAAATGTGGAAAAAGAGAGTTTTAATACTTAATTTTTACAGTCTACTCTAGCTTTTTATTTTGTATGACTTAATATTCTCCAGTGTCTTTTATTTATATGTTAATTAAATATAAACAATTATATCTATGTAGCTCATTCGGTATGTATCTTGGAATGAATTTGTATACTCAATGCTGTCGAAAGGAGAAGTGGAAGAGATCATTGTACGACCAGACCTAGAAATTGTTACTATTATTTTATATGAAGGAGCCATCATTAAAGGAAAAAAGGTAGGTATCAATGAAAGTAGTAGTAGTTTATGTTGTGATTATATGTTGTAAAAATCTGAAATCAAAAGATTACAGATTAGGATTACAGGAAGGGGGGTTAAAGTAAAAAAAAAACTCCCAATCATCACCACTTGATGAATGAATTATTTTCATTGCTCTGGTAACAACAGCAATTTAAATTTCACCATAAAATATTCTATATCCCAAAAATTGGCTAGAAAATGGAGTATTTGGCATTTGGCATTTGGTTCCAGCAGAGGTCCCTGCTATATGCAGGTACAGTGTGAACCCAAAAAAAAAAAATGTCATAACATTGGCATATGATTTGAATAGGAAAGCTTTTACACTGTGAAGAACTGAGCTGGAGTGGAGATAACTATAAGTAATTACATAAGTATTTTTATTCATCTAAGTTTCTTATTTTAAATTATATATCATTATAGACACCACACCGAGTTTACCACATGAATGTAGGCGACATCCATAGATTTGAAGAAAAACTTCGTGAAACTGAAAAAAATCTAGGAGTTAAAGAAGGTGATATTGCCATTGTTCTACATAATAAACTGTTCCAGTATAAAAATTATCCATACTTTTAATATAGATTTTTTTAACAAAATATATCTTACTTATTAAGAAAACATAAAAATTTGAATGTAGCGGGCCTCAAACCCGCGCCTCCTGGAGTCGAGTCCCACTACGTTCAAATTTTTATATGTTTTCTTAATAAGTATTTTTGGAATAACACTTTAAAAAATGTTTAAAAATATATCTTTTTCTATTTCCTGCATACCTTTTCTTATAATTAAGAGAATTATAAATTTACTATTTGTACTATTATTGAATTCAACTATTACTTACTACATTTGTTAAAATTTTTAAAATATATTTTGCAATACTAAAAAAGATATAATAGAAAAAAATTATATTTTTTTTCATTTTATTTTAATATTATTGTGTGTTATTTTAGGAGTCCGTGTAATATATGACAGGAATGGCAGTGTCGCTGGCAAGATCTTTACTACTCTACTTATAGCTGCAGTGATATTATCTTTCCTGTATTCAACAAAATCTATGAAAATGAATATCAATTTAGGTGGATTTGTAAGTAAACTATGCTTAATTATGTATTTCTTTTTAGTTATTCCTTATTATTTATTTTTAGTTAGTACTTAGACAAAGAGAATCTTTATTTTTTATGTTTAAAATCATAAAAATACTTAAGTATTTAGTGGGTTTGAACCAACAATAGTAGCATTTACAGTCAGATACTGCCCTACTGCACCACAACGGATCACTAATTACAAGTAATCTCCATATTTTACTTATTGAGTAATAATGTATTTTATAGGTAATTCATTATTATATTTTAGAATTCATCAAATTCTAAAATATAATAATGAATTTTTAATTAATTATTCTTAAATGTTGTTAACTTGACATTTTCCTATTACTGAGTTTCTCTATTTTATACTACATTTTTATAATAATAATATTTTAATGTGTAGTTATTCTCACAAATTTAAGTTTGAATGCATTGTGTTCTCCACTTTCTGCCTGTTTTTCGAGGCATTGCGGTGAGTAGTGCTTTCAGACACGCTTTGTCTATCAGAACATGAGAATGAAAAAAAATCAATATCCAGATTGGGAATCGAACCCATTACCATTTGCCAACCATTGCATCACACTTTAACATTCATCAATTTAAGAACTATATAAAAAATTTTCAGAGTCAATTACGACGTGCTAAATTCACACTTGTTGACTCGATGAGTGGTCAAGGGAAAGGTGTCAAATTTGAAGATGTCGCCGGCTTGAAGGAGGCCAAAGTTGAAGTTATGGAGTTTGTGGATTACCTGAAGCGTCCTGAACACTATAAGAGTTTGGGAGCTAAGGTATAACTAAATTAACAACTCAAATAATTATTTAAATTATATTATAGACTTGCAATCCGCTCTCGGCTTCTCCAGCTTGCACTAAGCAATTATTTGTTTACGAATATTGATCTTCGTCAAATATATCAACACACAAAAAGACAAAAAATTTTAAAATCATTGTTTGGGGCTCACATTGGCTATACATATATATATATAGCCAATGTGAGGCTTACATTGATTTTTATAGCTTCACGCTGTGTATATCCTGCATATAGCGGGGTTGCATTCCCGCACTGAGTGTGTTGAGTGGCGAAACTCAAATGAAAATATTAAAAATTTCATTGCATGAGTGGAAATTGAACCTTCAACTTTTACAGGCGCATCTTTGTGCCACCGCGCTATCTGTGTCTTTGGAGCCTGAGAACACTCCCAGGTACCGTTTGACTACCCTGCTACGTGGGAGATACATTGTGAAGCTAAAACAATAAATAATCTGAAACTTGAATTTGAATTTACAGGTACCTAAAGGAGCTTTACTGTTAGGTCCGCCTGGTTGTGGCAAAACATTGTTAGCTAAAGCCGTGGCCACTGAGGCCAATGTTCCATTTCTATCTATGAATGGTTCGGAGTTCATTGAAATGATTGGGGGCTTGGGTGCTGCTAGAGTTAGGTATGTCTCTTATAAATTAATTAGTTATTTAATACTATGAAATGTTCATTTGCAAATTTTAAATTAGGTATTCTTAAAATATATACATGTACATACTATCACATTTATAAAAATGTAATCATATAATGTATTAGGAATTTATTGAAGGAGATCTTTGTATGACCACTAAACAGTATAATGCAATAATTAATGAAAAAAAATATTTTGCTCGCAAGAAGTTAGTGTTGTATTAAGATTTTTTTTTATTTCGTAATGTTTATATTAATGAGATCTGAGGCCAGACGTGGCACAGGGGCACAAAGTGTGCCTGTAAATCGACTGGTTGGAGGTTCGATCCCCACTCGAGGAGATGAAATATTTATTAACATTTATATTTTCATTTTTTCGCTCTGGTGTCGAGGGGAAAGTGCGGCGCTAAGTTCCGCCACTCAACACGCAACCTCCAGAAATTGGCGGAAAGTGAGGAATGGAGTGTCTTATCACACAGGTTCCCTCTGCCTACCCTGCTGTGTGCGGGATACAGCGTGAAGCTGATTTATTTATTTTATTTTATATTAATAAACTCGACTATTGATGTCGTTGTCGCTCGATTGCATATAGCTTAAAGGCAACGGTGAGTTCGATCCACATGCGTAGGAATGAATGATTTTTATTTTCTCACCTCTATAATAAGACATAATTGATGTTGATTTCCGCTACTCAATAATACCCAATGTCTCTAAAATTGGGCGGTGCGTGGACGAACGGTGTTAACTAACACTATGTTAGAAGTTCTTTGATTTTCAGGATTATTACACATTTTAAATGAAACTATTTATTGTTGTAACCGTCCGTGGTCACGGGTAGACTTCCCTTGCGGGATACTAAATAAAATTTCAAAAAATTAAACACAAAAAACCATCCACAGAGATCTATTCAAAGAGGCGAGTACGCGCGCCCCGTGCATTATCTATATAGACGAGATGGACGCGATAGGGCGCGCGCGGTCGGCGTCGGCGCGCGGTCCCGGCGGCGGTGAGAGCGAGCAGACCCTCAACCAGCTGCTCGTCGAGATGGACGGCATGCGCAGCCGCGAGGGCGTCGTCGTGCTGGCCTCCACCAACAGGGCGGACGTGCTCGACAAGGTACGGCGTCGGCTTAGCCAGTTCATAATTTCTTGACATCACTTGACTCCTCCCTCGTCACAGCTGGTGGTACTGGTGTGATGTCCCCCATTTAGCGTTTATACGCCTAGAAATTATTATATTAAAACGATAATGATACATAAACACTAAGGCACAATGTGCTGAAACTGGTCGCGGCTTTAAAAAGAGAATTCTAGAAAACTAGTGACACGGCAAATTAAATTTTCTTAATTTCTCATTGAATAACTCAGGTTACTTTCACCCCATGAGGAAACATTTCCGAGGGATTCTACAAGAAAATACACAAGTTTTCCTAACCTAAAAAAACTTTACACAGTTAGAGAAACACTCGTAAAACCATGTTTTATCGAAGCTGTCGAAGAAGTTTAGAGGCCAAAAAAACAAAATATCCCTTAGTCCAATTACACGGTCAAATGACCGCGCTTTGCTTTGTTACCAGAGCGAAGAAATAACAATATTAATAAATAATAATTTATCATTGTGAATCAAACCCACAACCGTCGCGTTTACAGTCACACGCTTGTGACATAGCGCCACGACGCTTTTGCGGGGAATTACTGAAGTTTCTCGAAATATACATGTTTTTTTACGTAAGTCCTTGTAGAGTTTGTGTTAAAGTTTCTGTTTGATTATCACAATTAATTTTTATTATCCCTACATAGTGGTCCCTACTACCAAGAATAATATAAAAGTAGTGATCAAGAAAAGGTTGGGACCCTACGGAAACCCTATATGAATAGGGTTGATATTGACTTAATAAACTGTCATGAATAACACAAGAGGGAAAATTATGAGGATGTCAGATATAGTCTTCTACATCATCCATACCTATATTATAAATTCGAAAGTAACTGTGTCTGTCTGTCTTTCTGTCTGTCTGTCTTTCTGTCTGTCTGTCTTTCTGTCTGTCTGTCTTTTACGCAATCAGGGCCAAACCGCTAATTCAATTGTGATAAAATACTCATATAGAGATGCTTGTGGGTCTTTGGATGAACATAGTTTACTTTTTTTTCTTATATTTGTAATATTCTCGATATATACTAAGATATTAAAATATGTTTCAATTTGACATGTAATTTATTCCACCATATTAATAACAATCGTCGCTAAGCAACCGTTGCTAGGCAACAAGGAATTATGACGTTGTAAGAAAAGGTCGCCCAAAATGAGCTTCCTGAACGCTTACATGGCGTACGTTGACTCAACTTTTTGAGACATATAAAAACTGTTTTACAAAAATATTGTCTTTTAAAAATCAATTAAAAAGTCCGCAGTAATAATTTTAATATATTGAATTATTATTTTTTGTTAATGTATTTTCTATAATTTCATATTCAATCCTTATTAAAATAAATATAATAGTCACCTTTAGCATTTCATCTAGATTAAAATTATATTTTACTGTACGTATTTCTGATAAATACTGAAGGAGAGATATCACTGGTTCAAAATGAGTTAGCCTACGAACCGCACGGTAGGACCGACCCGAATAGGCAGACAATTTTGTTAATTTTTATATATCGTATACGATTTAATACATACGACCTAATGTTAATTTTTATGTGCTTATTTTTTGTTTATTAAATCAGCTTCACGCTGTATCTCGCACACAGCAGGGTAGGCAGAGGGAACTTAGTGTTAAGACACTCCGTTCCCCACTTTCTGCCGAATTCTGGAGGCATTGCGTGTTGAGAGGCAGAACTCAACTCCGCGCTTAACCTCGACACCAGAGCGAAGAAATGGAAATATAAATTTAAGTAAATATTGCATCTCCTCGAGTGGGGATCGAACCCACAACCAGTCGATTTTGCAGTCACACCTCGTGCCGCTGCGCCCCGACTGGCCTCACTGGTTTATTATAAATTTATATTTTTTTCTTTGATTCTTCGCTTATTCTAGTTGTAGTAGATTAGTTAGATTTTCATTAATTTCTTCGTGTAGTGTAAGTTTCGGCCCTGCGCGGCATCGGCATCATATTATTTAAGTATTAAGGTACGAATAGTCGGTTATTTCAGTTCGTTTATCAATACTGTTGTTATACATTTTAACGTGAATCGTAATTTTAATTTTTTGGAATTTTATTTGATATTGCTCGCAAAAATTATCGAATTTAATGTAGAAAGGAGCTTACTTATTTGTAATAAGATTTTTCCCGGATAAATCAGTAAAATCGATCACTGAAAGTCCAATAAAAATCATTTCAGTTGTTCGGGACATTAGCTCGGGGAAATAGAAAGACAGGCAGAAGTATTTTTTAAATAATATTTTACTTTGGTTACGTTTACTTATGATTTTTGTTCATTTAAATTAGTTAGATTTTTTTTCTAATTATAAGAATTTTCTCTACTTATTATTCTTTTTCGGATTATTATGATCATTTAGGCTCATATTTTCTTACCAAACCTATTAAAAACTGAAAACAATTTCATAAATAAATTTGATAAGCATTCAAGTAGTTAAAGCGGGCGAAGCCGCGTCCGGGTCCGCTAGTATAATTATAATACAACTATAATTGATATATATTTTTTTATGTTGAAACTTTTTATTGATTTCTAATAATTAACTTTATTTTAATTATATTTTCTGAATCTACCTTTAATGAGCACTAACATTATTACAAAGCACAGCTGAAGCCTCGTGAACTGTACGTCATTTTTCATTAAACACTAGATGTTCGTGTTTTTCTTTACTTTTTTCACTGAACACATTCAGAATATATTTAAGTGATATTTAAAAATACAAATATAGTCGCTGCCATAGTAGGTAAAAAAATTTCGTTATAAAAAGTTCTATTAAGTAATTAAACTATCAAGAAATTTACATCTATATATAAATCCAAAGTACAAATTAACAATTATTGCACTACATTTTGATTTATTTAATTTTTATTATAATTTGCATTATTAAATTTCAATCGTATTTTTTATATAATCCTTTTAGTGGTAAAAAAAGTATAACAAAGAGGCCAGTTGATGCGCAGAAACACAAAGTGTGACTGTATCGACTGAATCGACTGGTTGTGGGTTCGATCCCCAATCGAGATGAAATATTTATTTAAATTAATATTTTCATTTCTTCGCCCTGGTTTCGAGAGAAAGCGCGGTGTTGAGTTCTGCCACTCAATACACAATGCCTTCATAATTCGAGGGAAAGTGGGGAACGAGTGTCTTAAGACTAGTTTCCCTCTGCCTACCCTCTACGCTGTATCCCACACACAGCGTGAAAAAAGTATTGCAAAAGTATAACAAAATTGTTATATTAATAATTTCACATCGTTATTCATCCACATCAGGCACTACTACGACCTGGTAGATTCGACCGGCACATTCTTATAGATCTTCCCACGCTACAAGAACGCGAAGAAATATTCGAAAGGCATCTCAAAAACATCGTGCTGGAGAAGCTACCCAATTATTATATTAAACGGTAAATATATTTTATTAATAATAAATAATAATATTTAAAGGTTATAAGACTGGAGATTAAAAAAATCGTATCGTCGATCGTAACTGTTCATAGTAGCATAATCATATTTTTTTAAGGTATATTTTATCAATGAATGGCACATATCATTTGTAATTTAAATATAAAAAAGTAAATAATATATGTTATGTATTGTTTAGTTTGGCGTACCTAACACCGGGGTTTAGCGGCGCGGACATAGCGAATGTGTGCAACGAGGCGGCGTTGCACGCCGCGCGATACAAACAGACTATAGTGAAGGCAGCCGACCTCGAGTACGCCGTTGAGAGAGTTGTCGGTAAGTTAAATCGAGGAAAATAATAATTTATTTGTTTACTTTATATCTTCACGCTGTATCTGTATCTTGCATATAGCAGGATACGTAGATTAAACCATTACATATTAGTATACACCGCTCCTCACTTCATTTTTCGAGACGTTGCGTGTTGTGTAGCGGAACTTAACGCCGTACTTTGTTGTCTTACGAGAGCGAGGGAATAAAAATAATATATTCTTTCGGTGGCGATCGAACCTACAACGGTCACATTTACTGCCAGAGCCTGTGTCGCTACGCCAGGACGATCTGTGAAAAATATCTATTTCGTATATAAAGCAAAAAAAAAAATGCAACACCATTTTTCATATAGATTAGACCCAATTTTTTTCTACCATTTTAATAAATATATATTCACTTGATGCACTATTTAGTTCAAAATGTACATATGAATCGACAGGTGGTACAGAAAAACGAAGTCACGCGATGTCGCCGGGGGAAAAAAAGATAGTCGCATACCACGAGTCCGGCCATGCCCTGGTCGGATGGCTGTTGGAGCATACAGACGCACTCCTCAAAGTGACTATAGTGCCTAGGACTAATAAAGCACTGGGTTTCGCACAATACACCACGTCCGATCAAAAGCTGTATTCGAAGGAAGAAGTAAGTGGTAACTTTGAAATTAATTACTTTAAAGTTTATAAAATTTGTGTATTTCATATTAGGCTGGGTTGGCCGAGGGAACCTGGGAACGTGGTGATACAGAAAGACACTCCACTACCAATTAAACATTTTCGTTTCCCACTTTCCACTGAATTCTCGAGGCATTGGGGAATGGAAAAAATAAACTAATAGAATACTATGGGAACCAACTACCGTTGAGGCACGACGGCCTACTTTAGTTAGTGTGCTACAAACAGGTGCAGCGGACCTGGTACAGCCTGGTTTCTCACTGATTGTTAGATATTAAAATACTTCAGTACATTTCACTACCACGAGTGAGAATCAAGTCCACAATACTTTCCTTTATTTAAGTAATTTATTAACTTATTTTCGTATCGTATCAGTTGTTCGACCGCATGTGTATGGCGCTGGGTGGTCGGGCGGCGGAGGCGGTCACTTTTAACTCCATTACCAGCGGTGCTCAAAATGACTTGGAAAAAGTCACCAAAATTGCCTATGCACAGGTTCCGTATATTTATTTTTTATTTGTGAAGGCAAAGAGGTTTGGGGAATTCTCAATTAAACATTATTTGTATCTTGGAAACTATCAAAATAATAACAGTGTGACAATTTCTTAATTTGTATTACCTTCACGCTGTATGCCACATCTTACAGGGTAGGAAGAGGGAATCTAATGATAAGACACTCCGTATTTCACTATTCGAGACATTAAGTGGCGGAACTCACCGCGCTGGTCTTGTCATCAAAATGAGGAAATGCAAGCGATTCACTCCCCCGATTGTGGATCGAACACGCAGCCGTCGCGAACATTTTGTTAAATACATACATATATTTACAGCAACAACACTTTAATTCGATTGTTTAAATTAAATAGAGAGCAATTATTAAATACATTATCTTTATAATGGAACAGGTGCGTGTATACGGCATGTCGCCGACAGTGGGTCTAGTATCGTTTCCAGACCTCAAAGACAGAGAGAAAAGTCCTTTCAGTAAAGCTTTAAAGAATCTAATAGATATGGAGGCCAAGAAGTTGATAGCGAAAGCGTATTATCGTACTGAAGAACTTTTGAGGCAAAACCAGGATAAACTTAAGATTGTGAGTACAGCTTTTTTTATTTTTATTTTGATTTCGCGCTGTATCTCGCTTATAGCAGAGTATGCAGAATGAGATTAGCGTTAAGACACTCCCTTCGACGATTTTTTGTCGACGATTGTCTTGTTTGTAAGAAAATCAAAATATGAAATCATTTATCCCCTCGAATCCATAACCGACACATTGCTTCGAAGACCCTGTATCACTCCACCTCAACGACTTGTATATTGAGATTCGATAATTTATTTTTTATCTTTATCCATTTTTCTTTTATATTTACTTTTTTTTTTATGAACTGATTGAAATAAAACAACATTAAATGTTAATGGAAGTTTGCCAAAATACAATAGTGAAAACGGCATTAAATCGGTTAAACCGTTTCTGAGTTTAGAGTAAGCAAACAGACAAACCGACAAATTTTTTAAAAATCCTTGTTTTGGGTTCTATTACATTAATTAATACACTATTATTAGATTTCTTCCTGAGTTATAATTTGTGTTATGGATACCAACGTTTTTACATTTTGAAACACGACATAGAACTTACTACAAGACGTAGATTAAACTCCAATGTGTCTTTATAGGATATTGGTTATTATTTTATGCAATACTATGTTTAGGCCCTTGGCACACTTGTAGTAGGATTGCTTTTCACTCGAATGTTTATTTTCCTGAATTGGAGAAGAGACAGATGCTATGTTGTCCACGAATTAACAATACCTCGTATATATTAAGGGTAGGCAATGGGAACCTGGTGTAAACACAATCCGTTACCCATGCACCGCCCAATATAAACATACATAAAACAAAAATAATATGATAAATAATAAATTAATGCTAAAAATAAATAAAATAACTATTTTATTGCAGCTAGCCGAAGAATTACTCAAAAAGGAAACATTAAACTATAAAGATGTCGAAGCTATATTAGGGCCACCACCATATCCTGGTAAAAAGTTTATAGATCCCGTGGAGTTTGAGACAGATTTGAGGACTATGGAGAATGCCGCAACTCCTGAAGACTCTGGAACTGCTGGCGCCCCTTCGGCCAAGCCCGAACCTGGCCTTTAAGTGTAATATAGTACATACAAATACGTATATGAAAATATAATATAGAATCAGTTGTTAACGCTTGGTTTTATTTTTATACCTTTAAATATAGTGTTTGAGTCGCCCAATTTTCGACATTGCTTCGTGTTGAGCGTGGTAATTCAACGACACACCTTTTCTTGGTATTGGAGCGAAGAAATGAAAATAATCTATTAACCTGAATGGGAATCGAACCCACAGCCGTCGCATTTACAATCACAAGCTGCGCTCCTGCGTCATGTATGTTGTAATTATTATTTTTATATTAATTATATTACAATTTTGATATTATTTTATTTTTTATGTTATTATGTATTCGTTTTGTATTTAAGTTGCAAATAAATTAGTCTATTTGAGCATTGCGAATGAATTGTTTCTATAATTCGTATAGCAACTGAATTGGTTATAAGTTTAAAAAAAATTGGACATGTTTTTCTACACTAACAACATATTTTTTAATTGAATATTTTTTAATCTCGTCTACACCCTGCTATTCCCGCACATAGCAGGGTGAAGTAAAAAAAATATACTGCTTTGAACTTACTCTCGTTATGCTTAAATATTACCACTGAGTTGCAGGTGCTGTTTTTTAAATAAAGTATATTCAATAATGAAAGTGTTTCTTATACGAGTATTCGAACAAGATTAATACTTAGCTGCAAAGTATGCTACATTCTGATTTTAGCGAATTCAAACATTTTTCTTTTCAACTTTGCATATCCTGCTTTGCGATGGACTTTTTAAAGTTTATATTTTTTAAATATTTTTTATATTTATTTTACACGTGTTGTTATTATTTTATTTATGAAATTTTTTGGTTTTCATAGATTGTGTTTATTGTAAACCAGCTAAATCCTTATGCTATTTTTGCATGGGAAGAGCATAGGGACGTTAAGGGAAATGTGCAATAAAATACCCAGCAAGTGCGAGTCGGACTTGTCACCGAGGGTTCCGTACATAATTTGGAGATCTTAAGTTGAAGCTTAGCTTAGCCAGAGCCTTTCCATCTGATACCTCACTTGAACTAGCGGCTTTAATATCAAATTTTGCCCACTTTTAAGGCAATTATTTTTCAGAATTTAACCACAAATGAATAGATTTCAGATTTTTTCCTGAACTAGTACTACCTGTAGATGCTAGCTGACAATTTAGTAGTGTCGAAATAAGAGTTATTTGCGATATAAACGACCATATCTTTTTTTTATGTAAATGTAGAAATATGCTTTTTTTAGGAAATTATGGGGTCGCAGATATGAGTTCATGGTTTGAATTTCAACTCGATGTTTCGATGATGACTACTGAACCGATTTAATTAAAACTTTCACCAATTGTTTTGTTATAACTCCGCATAACATTTAAAGTTTCATCAAAATCAGGTCGTCAAAAAAAAAGTTATCGTTATTTGAATGAAATCAAAGCATTAGTTTGCCTGCGAATATTATGTAGCAATCTATATCTGTACTTATAATAAATGTTTAATTGTTTGTAATAAAAATATATTTTTATCTGTACAATATTATGTCTTTAGTGAAACGTATATAATTATATATTAAGTGAAATTGAATTTTTAACTATCTGATTAGTTTACAGAGTAGTTTAACTTTAAGCACAATAGATGGCGCTGTGCATAAAGCATCCTGTTTTGAATCGTTCTGGTAAGATTCTTGGTTAAAGAATAACATTCGAAACATCTTGGTTATACGACTGTTGATAAAAATATATATTTTTAAAGCACTATTGTTCATAATACAAACAATGAAGTACACAAAATTGAATTGTCGGTGAAGGTTATCTTCATAAATCATAACAAATAAGTTTCAAGTCGCAATTAATTCAACACAGAGATAAAGAAGGACTTGATCTTCAAAGAAATATCAAATAAATACATAGATTCCTCGGTTCGATCGTTAGTTTGAAATAAATTTATATAGAAATGCCTAAAAACATCTATATATTTACCAATTGTACATTTAGCTGAAGTTAGGAGTTAATTTGCAATCATATAGCTATTTTAAGCGTGTTTCTGAAGGAGTAATTTAAATTATTCACTGCACATACATCAGCACATTTAACGAAAGAAAACGAAAAATTTAAAAACAGTTTTGAAATTATGATAACAGGTAAAAAGAACGTTACGTTACAAAAATATATCAATACGTATAATAAATAATTAGCTTTATGTATATTTTTATAAACATCAAATATAAACATTGTTCGTATTTTTAAATTCAAAACAATCAAAAATCCTTACAGAAATTACGATAATGTAGTAAAAAAATCATATCAGAAGGTTACAGATTAAAGTAATAAAAAAACATTTTAGAAGTCATTATAGTTGTCAGTCAATTCTGTTTATTAAATCAATAATCATTTAGTTCAATTATGTTTATTAAATAAATAATCACATAGTTAAAGCGGGCGAAGCCGCTAGTATTGAATAAAATAAGTAACAATAAACTCTGTCTGTAAAGTCGGTTTATGGACGATAATTTTACGTATTCATCATTAATAGTTAGAAAACATTGATGTAAAATTGCATACAATTAATCATTATTTTGTATGGTATAAAAAAGTATCTATTAATAGAAAATATTTTTTTTCTAAAAATTTACATTTATTTATTTACACTCGTTAATATAATATAAATATAAACAAATATTTTTTACCTAAATTATGCAGATATTGCACGCTCAGTTCAGGCGGAGCATACACAAGTCATGCTTCCTCGTGCGTGCAGCCGGCGTTCATCGATTTATAAGACGTTATCACGTCAAAAGGAAATTTATGAATAGCTAGTGATTTTATTGAAAAAATATAAATTTATAATGTCGTTACAAAGTATATACAACAAAAAAAATCAGTGGTAATAAAATTACATTCTTTTGTATGTTTTCATAGTCACACGAATTAGATGAATAGATGGAGACGGATGGGACGCTTGGAGATATTGAGTTGAAATTTAAACCATATGTTCAGATCTAAGATCTTACAATTTTCTAAAAAAACCGTATTTATTCATATACTTAAAAAAAAGATATAGCCGATTATATCGCAATAAAAACGCGTATTTCGACACTATAACGAGAATCATAATTAATAGATTGTAGCGCAGCGGCACTAAGTGTGACTGTAAAACCGACTGGTTGTGGATTCGATCCCCACTCGATGAGATGAAATATTTACTTAAATTTATATGTTCATTTCTTCGCTCTGGTGTTGAGGCAAAGCGCGGCGTTGAGTTCTGCCACTTAACACGCAATGCCTCCAGAATTTGGCAGAAAGTGGGGAATGGAGTGTCTTTCACTGGGTTCCCTCTGCCTACCTTGCTGTGTGCGGGATAGCTGATTTATTTATTTTATAATTAATAGCGTACTCTGGTTGACCTAGAATTATGAAATTTGGGCTGCTAGCATCTACAGATAATACTAGTTCAGGAAAAAATCTGAAAACTATACATTTGTGGTTATATTTTAAAAATAATAGCCATGTGGAGGAAAAAAAATGGTACAAGCCGCTAGTTCAAATGAGGTATATGTATCAGATAAAAGGGCTATCTAGCTAAGCTAAGCTTGAATTTCAGAAAAGGATCGATACCTCCAATTTTTGTACGGAACCCTCGGTGGGCGAGCCCGACTCGCGCTTCACCGGTTTTTATTTACTTTTTCACGTCGGAGGGATCATAAATAAAACACAATTAAGAGAAACAATTTTATTCACAATCAAGACGATAAGACACGGAGTAAACACCGATTGTCGAAAAATTTTATATAATTATATAAGTGGGTATATCAAGAAGGTACATATTAACATTAACATTACACTAAAAATATACAAACGTGTACAATAGATAAAGGGAGAAGTCCTATTGAGGGGCTACTTGAATAGTACGTATCAAACAAATAGCAGTCTTTGAATATAAAACATTACAAGTCAACCCTTATACATCATCACCCATATATTTATTATTATATATATATAGGTAATAAAATCCTGTTACAAAAAGTTAAATTCGAAAGTATGTCAGTATGAGTATTAGCCCGCCCTCCATATGAACTTGAGGACTTACATAATACTAAAATTGTATAAAATAAATTAAACATAGAAAAACGAAATGAAAATTTAAAGATAATAAATGTAAAAAGAAATAAAACAAAAAAATAAGAAAAAAAATACATTTATTTTATAAATAAACGTAAGTACGACTTGATATCAAGTGCTTACAATAAACTTCCCTAAAGCGTCACTTATCGCGCAATAATCTTTCGCGATTTGTCCACAAGGACTGCGACTTCACCCAGCTACTTTACACACTTAAATATAATACTGCACACCGCTTTTTAAGGCCTGGTCTACACAGCAGTTCATCTTTAATTTTTTGTTATGCAAAAAAAATCGACATGTTGTTAGTCACCTTTATACGTAAAAGCTAAAGAAAAGCTAAGTAGATAAGGAGTTTTTGTATAAACTTGATGAACTGATGTGAGTACCGGCTCTTACTTATAAAGAATTGAATATAAAGCACGTTCCATTGAGCGATTTTTTTAGTTAAACTTAAATATATTGCCACATAGCGATTTTTGTTTTTTTTTTTAATATCGACTAGTAGTATTTCTTTTTAAAAGTAGGGGAAAAATAATGCACATTGAATTAAATGGTATATCGTATTGTTTTTGTATTTATTCACAAAGGCTTCCAAACAACAGTAAGCCAACGTATGACAATACACGAAATAGTTGAGTTGCAAAAAGAGCCACTACTAAAATGAAAGTCATTATGCCTTAGGAAGATACCTATTTATAAATCGCTCTCAATTCTAAGATCGATCTTGAGATGCCGTTTTCATTTTTAGATATATAAAAGGCCTTAGTGTACAAGCAAGCATGAAATATCCATTTCAATATGATTTATCTACAGCACGGAGCGAATTGTTAATTTGACAAGCATACGACGTTTCTACATATGTATGTATGTATATGTTGGTAAAAATATGTTATCGTATTCCCGTTAATGTTAAAAGTGTAGAAGTCGAATAAGAAATTCTATTTTAAATTCTTGCAAAATAGAAAGCGATATCTTTTTTTTTTCAGTTTTTAATTTTGTATAACATAAATACTTGGTTAAGAGTTTAGGGCTTTTGGTACCAGGGTATTTTTTTTTAAACATCAATTATATTCCTCAAATTAATTTAGAAATTTCAAAATTCAAACGATTAACTTCGTAGAATAACTTTATATTATTTTAGATTTATTAAAAGTAATATTTTCAAAGTATTATTCCACACTTAAGAAAGAAAAATACTTACGGCGCGGGTTTGAGTCCCGCTACGTTAAAATTTTTAGACGTTTTTTAAATAAGTAGTAATAAATATTTTAATTATAATTTATTGCATGTACAGTTGTATACTTTCAAAAATATATTTTTTTAATGTTATCAAATACTAGTTTTAATGTAAAAAATATGGCAGACTGCAGATCGCTAAATGGAACGCACCGGTAGACTAATATAATATATTTAATCTAGTATCTACGCTTTCAAGCGTATTATCGTGAGAAAAAACCTTAAAATAAAAAAAAACATTAATTGCCTCTCAAATGTTTGTGCTGCTGTAAGGGAACACAAAACTCTTATTAAAATTATTATTCTATTAAAAGATATGGATGTTGAAGGCTTCAGTGAAATGAGAATATCTTCTCACGGCACTGAGACGCTTCATATATAAAAATAAAATTATTCAATAAAATTTCATTGAAAAAGATTCCATCCGACAACGAAAAACAAAGTGAAGAATAGAACAGTTTTTATTTTTTATTTTTTAAAGAAGAAAAATAAATATATAATTTGTACGTTATATAAATGTCATGGAATATCATAGTGTCATAATTCGATTGTGCTTGTAAGTGAGAATGATCATTTATCGAAGAAATGAGTTGTTCTTGTTTTGATACTTTTCGTACAATCGATCTATACATATAAACATTATAACAATTTCGAAGAAGCCATACCTTATTTGCATCCTTAGATAATAATAGGAGCAGCGGGTTTGCCTACTGATGTCTGATTCTTCAGTTTATTGTATCATTTGTTAACAATATCCATACATATATATTTAAAAAATATTATATAATTATTAATGCAATTTAAATTCGGTATAATGTATAATTAGCGGTAAACAGTAAAGGTGAAGGGTAGAAGCTAAATGTCAAATAGGCAATTTTCACAAGGGTTGAAAGCTAGCTACGTAGAAACAACATTGAACATTAGATGATACAAAGATAAAAAACAGTTATAACAATAGTAAATACATTTAAAGAATATTAAATTTCACTGACATTTAGGATTTGTTATATTGGACCCGATTTTAGAATATGAAAAGTAGCCTCAGAAATTAAATGAGCTTCAGTATGTTACAAGTATTACAATATTAAGTAAGAATTTGAGAAAGAAGTAGAAAAATCCAAAATCGGGTGTATATCTAGAGTTAAGGGGGTACAATTTGGAACGTCACGATCTACGACAACATTCATTTGTAATTGCTATCGGATTTTATACTGGGGTCATAGAGGACGTTGGGGACATGTCACCCATAAAAAACATCAATGTATCACTACACTTAATATATATGTTAGTATATAGACAACATCGATTAGTACCTGATTCCAAAATATTCATAATATACTTAGAATATATTTTGTATCGTTGACAATTTGAACGTAGTATAGGTGCTAGGTATGTATATTCTATTTTTTATAGAAACCATTACAATTAAAGTTGAAAAGTGAAAGTCAAATTTATAAAAATGTTGCATAATTCTTACTAGATAGATATATCAAGAAAAGCCTGGTGAAGTGAAACGTAAATTTGTTTCTTAAAATGGACGAAACTTAAAACTAAAACAATAATATTAAATTTAGATCACTTATAATACACAAATAAATTATACAGTAGAACATTGAGCATTTTGTGTCTCTAGAGGCTAAGTTAAACATTATTTACAGGGTAAAAAATCACTTACGAATTTTCCTCCCGGTAACAACCTGGCTATCGGGCAGGTTGACCGTCCAGCGTATATTGAAAGTAGCCCATCGTACATTGAATATCAATGTTACTAATGTACTAACATTAAATAATTACAAGATAATCTATCAATAATATATAGAATTAAATGACTTATTTGTGCTTCATTTAAACCGAGGCAGTATAAGAAAATATAAATGTGCACATTAGTACTTTATTTGAGACAATAATTTTTATAGGATTACTTTACTAAGATAGTGACGTAGTGATTGATTAGGACTTGAGCCGTTTAAGATTTGGGCTGTAAATGAAGCGCAACGATACACGCGAGGAGAACTGGTTAAATACATAAAATATAAAAAGTTTTTACAATGTATTTCCTTATTAACAACATTTAAATGACATTTCGTATGTCGTACAGTAAATACCTATTGCAACACACATAAAATCCTAGTTTTTTTCCATATATAATGTACGCTATAATTATTTTATAACGAGTAAACATGATGATGGACATTATTTTTTTTGGCTTTGTATATTAAATTTTATAACAAATAATTTAATTACATATTACAATTTAATTAATCTTTTAAATATTTCCACTGAGCAAGGCAGGCAGTCCATTCTCTCTCCCCAATTATCTTTCAAACCTATGCGTCGAATTTCAGACCCACTTTAACTCCATTTTAAACTCCATGGAGGAAAAAATATATTTTACTTTACTCTTAGAAAACGTATAAAAAAATTAAGGTAGTGTAGTTTGAATCCATTCTTCTTGGAAACTGTCCAAGATGTGCGGGTTCAAATTCCGCTACGCTATAATTTATGTACGTTTTCTAATAAATATTTTTCTTTCCCAAGTGTGGAATTAACACTTTAAAAATGATGAAAATATATCTAAATCAAACTCGATCCTTCGCATATAAGTATCCTTCTAACAAATGCTCTACTCAGAGGAAATTTACCTCTAAATATATCAATTTACTGCTAGAATTATAAAATTACTTGTGACGTTGTGTCTAATACTTTTATTATAATATAATTATTACGTAATGACAATACAATTATTTCATTAACAAATGGTACCACAATATACACGTTAGCTCACAGATACTGAGCTTGATCTTATAGGTACACTACATACAACGGGATTTTGTTAAAATATGACCCCAGTTGAAATTAAATAATCAGATTTTTTTTTGTATTTTGTAATATATTTACAGTAGGTACTTACAGAAGACATAATACTTTAAAGCCAAATAATATAATGACTGGATGTGTTCATAGATATGTTTAAAATACAAATATAGAGACATTCAATTTAGATATTTAAATAGGTAATACTGAATAAGACATACAATAGAACTTTAGCGTCCCGAAACCGCCGAGGCGCGACTTATTAATAGTAAGTTTACACGCTTGGCAATCCTCGGCAAGTGTCCACCAACACAAGCGTGTGAACGAGATGTTTGGATTGTCACCCATCCAAACCAGTATCCGTTTTTGAACATACCTCAAAGGTAGTTTTGCGGCAAGTGCTTGTGACGACACGTTGACGCATGTTCAGTCTCTCTCATGAGTTCGAGCCGAACGAACTTGTTTTGCTGTGTAATATTATAATAATTTACAACCAAATAAATAGTATAATAGAATTGCACTACCTACTGGACTACTACCTAATTTTTTATAGAAGCCAAGTAATAAAACACAATAATTTATATGGATAGTAAAAGAGCTAAAATATACAAAACATTATTCTCATTATGTCATTTCCTCAATTCTTAAGAAATAAAGATTCAAAGTCATTATGTATGAATAAAAATGTAAAAAAAATATTTCAATTTCAAATTCAATTAATTTTATTTTATATATTTAACAGAAGATATCTACTACTTTCATGCCTGTTTTAGTAAAGTGCAACTGATATTGATTGATTCTCTGCCGAACATTTTGATTTCTTTGCTTTTTTTAAATATAAAAATATGTCAAATCAGAATATATGTCTTTAGTTAAAAAGAGCTGAAATAATTTAGACATCTACGTCTGCCATGCTTGCCTGTCGGAAACATACTGACGCACTCGGAAGCGTGTAAATGGCATTCAAGCGTTCGGAGCTGTAAAGATTTAGCTCGCCGCAGCTTGACAAGCGTGTAAGCGTAACATAAGATCTTACGAAGAAGGACTTAGGACTATGACTATAATTTTATCAAACAAGTTACTTACAAGTTATTGATTAATTATGAGACTCTTCTCCATTAACAAAAAATGTTTGTATGTATAGTATTTTTCCCTCTATATATTATTTAAGATTTAGCAAATAAAGTGCAAGCATACACACCTATAAATGAAATAATTTCTTAAAATATTAACAAAACTAACTTATAAGTTTTAAATAATTTGTACTAAAACGTTAAAAGGACGATGTTGTATATAACAAAGGTGGCGTCGTTGTTGGGAGACCTGCTCGGTAACCAAGGACGACAGCACTAGCGCGTATCAGTTATGACGTTAACTATTTATTTATGTAAATAAAAATTATGTTGACATGATAATTCATTAATATGTTGCATACACGCTTAAACATTTTAGGAAAATGTTATCTGTTTTTGTGGGTCAGAGATAATTTATCATGTATGCTTAATCTTGGCTAGGGCTAGATATTAAGCGCGTAATGCTGCTTAGTTGATTTCCGAATCCATTTTGTTAATAAGACGAAATACCTGAAAGAAAGTTTAAAATTACTACGATTTAATTTTCTGTCATAATGCAAAAGTAAATCTAAAAGCCAAACATTATGTAAAAAAGGTGTCACATGCTCTAATAAAAAAAAACCATCAGTGTCATTCGAAAAAAAAAAAACATATATACAAACATGCCTTATAAACTTAATATTTAAAATCAAAATAATAATATAAGAACTACTATTAGTTAAAGTATATAGAAAAATCATGCACAAATCATTTCAACAATGTTAAAAGTAAAAACATACCATTTAAGGCAAAATGTAAAAATAAATATTAGAAACAAATAAAAACATCGACTTAGCACCTGTAATCACCTCAACGGGCAGCGAGCTACGGCGCGGCAGCAGCTGCGCACGTTCTTGCATGGTACTGGTCTTGGAGAACCACTGCTGGCATGAGACCAGGGGGCCCTGCTTCCTGCGCGAGCCGTTCACGCTGTGCCGAGCGACGGCGTGTGCCACCAGGCTCCTGAGCTCGCCACCAGCCGCGGCGCCGGGCGCAGGCGCTGAGCCCCGCCGCCGGCCCCAGCACTCCCGCCCGGTTAGAGTGCGACGCACTATTTTCGGTATCACGTGCGGTGACGTCTCGCGTACCTTCTTCTCCCTTGGCGGTGCTGCTGGAATTTTCATATTAAAATCAAGAAAATAATAATATTAATTGTATAAATATTAATTTTTATAATATTCTACAAATATTATATAAATATGAACACTAAACTTAATTAATTAAGAACTTACCAAGTGCCAATACGTCAGCCGGCATAGATTTCCTACGTTGTAAGAGTTGACCGGTGCATTGTAGTTGCACAGCTGTCAAATTGTCGCGTAACTGACTTCCAACTACAGCTTGATCTCGCTGAGCGTTAAGCTTCATCAACACAAAATCATCCATATTAAGAAAAGCAGAATATTCAGTTACGTCTACAGAAGCGTAATCGTATTCAGTCTTTTCAGTCTTTCGGTCTTTTTTAAACAGATCGTGAATAGTCTTATCAGTGGCTGGGTATATCGTGTCTTCATTGCTAGTGTACTTAGGGCGGCAGAGAGCGTGTGTTCGGGCGATAGAATCTAACGGTGGGAACGTTTGTTGTCGGATCAATTTCCAGGTGCCGCCTTCCTTAAGGACAGTATTGAGCCGTGTTGCTTGAATTGGGGTTGTAATCGAAGCTATTGTTGAATCCGGTAGAAGTTTTTCAGTGCTTAGAATTCTCTCCGCATCATCCTCTAATTCACATTGACCACCAAGTTGAGAGTGGATAGAATGTTCACTACCCATTAATGTGGCGATTCCTCTACCGTGTAAATCACCTAAGAGAGAACTACGACCTTTCTCTTTATATTTAAATTTAGTGTCTTGAAAAACGTTAAGTGGCACGGAGAATCTGCGCAATTGTTCTCTAAAACCTAAAGGTTTTGTAGGATTAAGGGAACTCCTTCGCAACGGCAGCAACGGTTCTGAGCTGTCCGATATATTCGTTCCAGAACAAGTTTCAATTTCATCATAAATAATGTCTGCGTCAGATACCTCAGTTTTAGTTTCTTCTGCCAGCTCTTGAGCAACGAGCATTTCCCATTTGCTTTGATTATACAACAGGTTCTCTAGCATTTGTGTGGAGAGATCATTTTGTAGAAATCGATGCCATTCAGAGATGAGAGGCGCAGCTACGAACTTGAAGAATCCTGCACAGAGACGAAAACACTTTATTTTTAATACATTTACATAAATTTTTATATGGTAATTTGGTAAAATATATAAAA